>MJUU01017084.1:52878-68888 GCA_002080025.1 Modiolus philippinarum | reverse complement strand
ATATATATATATATGTAATGTGACTTTTATGCCTAAATGTCATCCAACATGGCCATCTGCAGGGAACTTAATTTATTACTCGACTGTATGGAAACAGCATACAAAGAATTTTTTATCTGAAACAACTTGGCTAATCACAATGTTTCTTTGATGGTCCCCTTCTAAACAGATGTCCTTCAAGTCTGCACCTTATGCAAATTGGCTACCAATGGGAAACATAGTTTAATATAGGAGTACATTCAAAGATCTTCTTCTTTAAAATTGTGTCCTGCAGATCCATCCCTTATCCAAGCTGGCATGCAATAGGGAAAATAGATCATATAACATAAATGTTTATTTACATAGTTTGAAAATGAGACCCTTTAACATATAAGTTTATTTGAAGTTATGTATTGGCCATGGTCCAGGTGAGCGATACAGGCTCTTGAGAGCCTCTTGTTTAAAAATTTGCTTTTGAATTTCACAAGTAAACTTTTGTAAACATGGTAAATTGAGCTTAAAATGAATCTGTTTTTAAGACATCAAGGCAGCAAGACTGTTGACATCAAGGCAGTAAGACTGTTTTATTTTTTATTCTCATCAAGCTTTTGGCTTGACTACATTTTACTGTTCTGTAATAAGTAAAACCTAATGTTTAAATCCTTCAGAAGGACAAACTATCTGGTTCAAGTAGCAGGTTTATAAACTTATTGGTTTATATAAATCTCACAGGAGATTATTTGTCTTTGCCATAAACCACTTGTACATGTACATACAAGGTAGATAAAAACTTTTGTGGGATTAACATATCAGTTGACAGTTGATCTGCTTTACATTGAGTTTTTAAAAGAGATGATGTTGGACACCATAAAAGAATTGGCCCAAGCCAAATAATTTATTTGACTTTTCAGAAAAAAAATTTTATTTTTATTCAAATTTTGAAAAAGAACTGTAATTTATAACTATTTTTTAGGTAAAATTATGAAAAAATTATTCTTCCTACGCACGTACATACCTACTCAACATGTTTACAGGGGTTGATTTTAGAAATAAATACTGTGAAAGTACTATTGTTCGTGGGGTTCCAATTTTCGTGGATTTCGTGGTTCCCTAGATCAACGAAATTAAGTTCCCAACGAAATGCATTTGCCCCATAGTTTTAAAGCACAGAATTAGAAACCACGAATTTGAGTACCCACGAAATAGTGAAATTTATGAGAACCACGAAAATTGATGTCAACGAATAAAAGTACTTCCACAGTAGTTAACTTGCCCTTTGGACATATTACTCCCCCTTCCTAAATTCAACTCACTCTTCCATACTCAGAACTGAAGATTAATAAAATTCCAACTCTACCATTAGACAAGTCAGCAACAAATTTTACTTGCCCTACACAGATGTTACTTGCAGCTGGCAAGTGGTAGAGTGCTTAAATATTTCATTGTCTTAATGTATGGTCAGGTAAAGGGAAATAAACATTTATTTCAATTATGGCCCAAGGGGATTTAGTTAGTCAGCCCTCTTAAATGTATACAATGTTCAAAAAATGAAACGGCATGATCATTTGGGGTAGGTACTTTAGCAGTCAGTCCCATTTTGAAAGAGTTCTACTTAGCTTGTAAGCCATTGATACAAGGCCCTGAACTTTTACAAGTTCATTGGTAATATTACCAAATCGAAAATATAAATATACTTGAGTTGGACACCATTACATGGTTAAGCCTGGGATATATTGAAAAATTATTCTGAAATAGATAAGGATCTTGACAGTACTTCAATGCAATCCTAGTATTACAAAAACATATTACATCAAGATCAGACACCTAAATAACAAATTAAATGGCAGAGCTCTGTATGAATTAAAGTGAGAGATTCTTTTTAAATTGATGTAAATTATACGTATCATGATGACTACTGGTGTAGAACTGGGTCAGGGTATAAAAGTTTTAAATATTATACTCTGTAGGCAAAAAGCATTAAAGTCCATTAAAAGTGTACACCACAACCTTCAGAAAAATGTGGATTGTGTGGATTAAAAATGTTAAAATTATAGGTACAAGTTTACCTAGGTATTTTGTTAGGATCATGTTTACATCTGAATCTTGCTTTGATGGAACCCTATGAAAAGAAACCAAAGTCAAATTAAACCCCAAAAACATCCTGAACCTCCAAAATCCATACCAAATTATACTTTTGATGCATTTAATTTATGAAGAAAATACATCTTTTAGACACTTATCCCAAGTGCACATTTTCCTGAACATTTTAATATCAATTAAAGAATAACAAAATATCCAAGTTAATGTGAATATTCACTGAATTATCAAAAGTTTGAAAAAAAGCTGCTAAAATGCTGAAATCAAATACATGTAGGACAGTAGTACATTGGCTGAAACTGCTGACGAATCCTTTAATCAGATTGGAGAATATAAACATCACCTTTAAGATTTGCTTAAAATGAAGATTTGAATGCTGAAACCAGATAGGACAATTTAACATTGCTTTAAAATGCTGAAAAGAAACAGAACATCAAAACAATTTGTTTTATATGCCGACTAAATGAAACCACACAGAGAAATGAAAATTGCAGAAACCAGATAATAGTAGGTAATACAAAAATTGGTTCAAAATACTTAGAAAGTGAAACCAGATAGGACGATAGAACCATTTGTTTTTGAAGGCAACAGCACATTATACATTTTACAGACAAAATGGTGAAACCAGATAGACCAGTATAGAAAAATTGGCCTAAAGTGCAGAAAGCAGACAGGACAAGAAATACATTGCCTTTTGTAATGTTTATATTGCAGGAATCACAGCGGGCAATCAATACATTGCATTGAAATTCTTAAAAAAGTAGAAATCAAACAAGACATCAGAACCAATATTTAAAAATACTGACAAATAGAGAACCAGATAGAAAAATGCAAAATGTTGGTCTGAAATATTGACAAAATACTAATACAGTTGAACCAAAGGGACAGATGAAAACTGTTCGAGTTGAAGGCCTGTTTGAGATATCAATAAAGGGGTGTTTATTGAGATATCAATGTCCAATTACGTTAAAACTTGAACAAAAGAACCACAAAACAGGTTTGAGGCATCTATGGTGTTCGAGTTATTGCAGTTCTAGCCATCTAAGTTCTACTGTACTAGATGAGACAAAAAAAAAAATTGACCTAAATACATGTACAGAAACTAGATTTGCCAATAGAAACATTGGCAGAAAGTGCTGAAACTAGATAGGACAATAAACATATTGGGCTAAAATGCTGATACTAGATGGAGTAATAGAAATATTTTTGTGCAATTTGACAAAAATTATGAAAAACAAATAGGAGAATATAGAAAAAATGGAACCAGACAATAGAGCTATTGGTGTGAATTAATTACAAAAATGTGAAAACAGATAGGAGCATAAAAACATTGGCTTTCATTGCTAACATTGCTAGGATGGTTGAAACATTGATTAAGATGCTAACAAGATGCTTAAGCCAAATAGGACGATTGAAACATTGGTTAAAAATGCTAGCAAAATGCTGAAGACAAAATGCTAAAGTCAAATAGGACGATAGAAAATTGGTTTGAAATGCTAACAAAATGCTAAGCCAAATATTACGATAGGAACATTTGTCCAAAACTCTAAACAAAATGCTAAGCCAAATAGGACGATAGGAACATTTGTTTAAAACGCTAACAAAATGCTAAGCCAAATAGGACGATAGGAACATTTGTTTAAAACGCTAACAAAATGCTAAGCCAAATAGGACGATAGAAACATTGGTTTAAAATGTTAACAAGATGCTAAAGCCAAATAGTATGATTGAAACATTGGTTTAAAATGCTAACAAGATGCTAAGCCAAATAGGACGATAGAAACATTTGTTTAAAACGCTAACAAAATGCTAAAACCAAATAGGATGATAGGAACATTGGTTTAAAATGTTAACAAGATGCTAAAGCCAAATAGTATGATTGAAATATTGAGTTAATTCTAACAAGATGCTAAAGCCAAACAGGACGATTGAAACATTGGTTTAAAACGCTAACAAGATGCTGATACCTGATAAGATAGTAAAGACACTGTCAAAAAGGAATTACTAAACAACAGACTGTTGAGAACAATTAATGACACAAAAAGCCAAAGCACTCAGGATGGCTACTGGCAGTCAAGAATGACAAAAACTTGTACAACTTGTACAGTTTGTAATGATCTAAATCTTACACAGTTTGTCATAGTCCAAAACATGTACAGTATGTCATGATCCAAATCTTACAGTTTGTCATGGTCCAAAACCTACAGTATGTCATGATCCAAATCTTACAGTTTGTCATGGTCCAAAACATGTACGATATGTCATGATCCAAATCTTACAGTTTTGTCATGGTCCAAAACATGTACAGTATGTCATGATCCAAATCTTACACAGTTTGTCATGGTCCAAAAAGTGTACAGTATGTCATGATCCAAATCTAACAGTTTTGTCATGGTCCAAAACATGTACAGTATGTCATGGTCCAAATCTTACACAGTTTGTCATGGTCCAAAAAGTGTACAGTATGTCATGATCCAAATCTTACAGTTTTGTCATGATCCAAAATCTTACAGTTTGTCATGATCCAAAACATGTACGATATGTCATGATCCAAATCTTACAGATTGTCATGGACCAAAACATGTACAGTATGTCATGATCCAAATCTTATACAGCTTGCCATGATCAAAAACATGTACAGTATGTCATGATCCAAATCTTACAGTTTGTCATGGTCCAAAACATGTACAGTATATATGTCATGATCCAAATCTTACACCGTTTGTCATGGTCCAAAAAGTGTACAGTATGTCATGATCCAAATCTTACAGTTTTGTCATGGTCCAAAACATGTACAGTATGTCATGATCCAAATCTTACACAGTTTGTCTTGATCCAAAACTTAAACAGTTCATCATGGTCCAAAATATGTACAATAGGTCATGTACCAAAGCATGTACATTTGTCATGACCAAAAACATGTACAGTTTTTTTATTATCCAAAATATGTACAGTATGTCATGACCCAAAACATGTACAGTATGTAATGACACAAAACATGCACAGTACAGTATACAGTTATTTAATGTATATGAGGGCAATAGACTAGAATATTTTGCCCAAGGTGTCAGAAATCCCAAAGTGTTATATTGCCCGAGGCCAACGGCCAAGGGCAATAGAACATATGGGGTTTCTGACACCGAGGGCAAAATTTTCTAGTCTATTGCCCTCATATGCATTATATAACTGTTTTATTGCCTTATAAAATTATTTTAGCCAAATCATATCTCCTGCAAGCAAAGAGAAGTTGTTTTCTGTATAAATCAAATTTTTAAATCATGGACAAAGTTTTACGTTTATAGATGCATTCATCAGATGTATACATCTAATTTTCTAAATTTTTTATAATTTATTTACATAAATTTTCAACATGTGAAATCATACTTTGAAGTCTAAATAGCAAGAAATGAATCTGTAAAGTCCAAAATATGTAAAGATTAACACGATTAAAGTAATCTAGTCTTGTTTTTCGGAATATTGCGGGCAATAGTTTTTGCAAAATTTCCTGGGGCAATAGATTTTGTGAAATTTCCCCGGGCAATAGATCACCGAATTTCTGCCTGGGATTCACAGGAATGAATCTATCTATAAGAAATTACTGCATTTATAAAAAATAGCGAAAAATAATACATTGCTTTTATAATGAAAAAATAATTTTATAAGGTAATAATATAATATGTGTCATGATCCAAACTGTAACTGTATGTTGACCATGATCTTAAACATGTAAAGTTTGTCATGGCCCAAAACATTAGCAGTTTGACATTAAAAGTAGCCATCAGTATCCTATTTTCCTAAAAATCTGTATGTCAAGCTCAAAATGAATCATATCAGTTCATACATAAATTAAGTCATTCATTGGGAGAGTTTGCCAGGAATTATACATGTATTCCTGAAAGTAGGTATACTGGTGTATTGATCTGCAATTTAAATGCCCGTTGGGACCTTAAGTACATGTTTTCTAACCTTCGAGTAGATTATATGTATTGATCAAGGCAAATATTTGTCAAGGACCAACTTTTGCATTTTAAATACAAATAATCATAACATAATAGCAACTGTCTTTGAACATGAACATGAACCAATGCAATTGTTCCCAGGTTACTAGACTGGACATTGTAGTAGTTCTCTTTAAAAGATTAAATATTAGATCAGTTAGGATTATTTTGGTACAGAGCCTAGTGGTCATTTTATCCAAGAATTTTTGTGTTGTTTTCTTTTATATACATATTGTTCCACATGTTAAATGCTTACTGTAAGCTTACCTTAGAAGAATTATAGTGAAGCCGTTTTTTTTTGTTTTTTTGTTTTTGTTTTTTGGTGGGGGGGGGGGCTTCATTTGGGTATTTGGGAAACAGGACACTGTGACATTTTATTTAGTCCATAAGCTAAGCTTGCTCTTCAGCCTTGTGTATTCAGGACATTTTTGTGAATTTATGGGCTATTCAAGCTAGTAGATCCCTTTTCTCGTTCCACATGAATGTGAGTCATTTTCATTAAATTCAATGTATTGAAATAAACATCACCTTATCATTGTTACAATATAGCAATTAAAAAATCAAAAATAGAAGTAAGATATCATAAGACAGGATCAAACTAAAAGCATGTTTGTCATAAAAAAGCAGTTGACTCAGTATAAAAAATTCAGGAGTTTAGAAGAAAAAAATTGTGGTGATATGGAATCAATCTTTTCTAAAATGATTTTTTTGTGGTAATTTAACATTCTAATGAAATGATTTGGTTTGAAACATAAATAACTTAGTGTTGATCTGGCAAACATTGCCTAAACAATTAAGTCAATATTGCTTTGCCACCAAAACATTCAAAATTAGTCTAATTAAAGTTTTATTGCCTTTAATCAATCAACCAATCAGTCACAATGATTTGATTTGACTTTTTCCACTGTTTTAATTCTACAGAAATCTTAAAAATGTCTGTGTTAGACTAATAACAATATAAAATTCAACAGTTTCAAACAATGTGATAGATTTTGAGTACTTTGTATGTATACTGCACTCGAACATACATGTGATTGTAAATCTAAAGTAGAATGTCATCAGATTTTTACTTGGTCTCACAAGGAAATAAATCTTTGATAACAATACAGCCCATAGTCTATGTCACTCCTTAAAAGGTTAAAATTAAAGTCGATGAATCCACGTCTAAAAATAAAAATGTGTTCATAAAAAAATAGGGGGAATTCAATAAGAATTGTGTGAATTAGTCCATGAATGATTAATCACCAGTACTTTAAAGTACCAGGGTTTGGCAAAATCATAGCTAAAATAAGAAGTTGTGTAATATTAAAGGAAGAGCCATATTGGCTATATGTTCAATGATATGCACAAAACAATATTTTAGTTGACGTGCATAAAATGATGCAAAACAAGGTTAATTATTCTACCGTACTTCTTTTTATTTATAGAAAGTCACATTTCCGCCAATTTAAGAATTTTAAAATGTTGTAAATACTATTAAAAAGTTATAATATCTGCTGTGTACTGAATAGTGAAGTTGTCGTACAGAATATTAAGGACCATGTCTAGAATTAATGGTAAGAAACTTCCAAACTGGAGAGGGATTATTTCAAAAGTAGGAATGAAGAAGGTTTTATGCATATTTATTTTTTGAAAATCATTAGTTTGGGGACTAATTTTTATATATCTTCAAATAGATTCTGTCTGAGTGCTTTGATTAATTTTTGCTTGCTGCACTTTCCAGTTTTGCATTAACCTGTCCCAGTAATACATTTGTGCCATGTATAATTCCAGCTGTATGTAATTCCTGTATCACAACACTAGACAGAACAAAACCTGATTCAGTATAGACACAAAACGGAAAAAATATGGAGTTATTGTAGGATTCCATTAAACTAGAACTTATCATGTTAAACCTGCATGAATTTTGAAGTCCATTTTTGATCTTTGTTTAAGTTATATCCATTACCTGGTGTTAGCAGGGAAATGTTTATGTTTGCATGTGATGTAGCTTATGTTTTATGTTTATATTTGTGACAAAGTACGTTGCATGTCTGTATGTCTGTTATGCATGTAGAATGTCAAAAATATTTTTCAAAAATACAATCCAAAAACCACTTGTTCTGTCAAGAGGTGTGTGTATTGGACAGGTAAAGTAAAACCTGTGTAAAACAAACACCGTTAGAACTAGATGTAATGTTCTTTGTAGGAAGGTGTTTGTTTTGATCAAACAAAACACATGTTTGGCCTGTTATAGTCCTTCAAGAGTAACCAAAGACCAATTTTACTGGCCATTTGGCTACAAATTCTACAGATTGACAACAAAATTGCTGTTGAGAAACTGTAGAATTGGTTAAAAAATTAATCAAATGATACTTACCTCAGCAACTATTGTGTTAGGTGATAAACTTTGTTACAGTTCGATCATTTATAAACTGGATTTTTAATTACTATTACAGAGGTGAATTCATGTTTTTGATTCAGTGATTTGATTATGGGAGATAATAAATTTACCAAGAGAGGTAATAGAACATGAAAAATTATCTCCCATCAATAAAACAGGGGTTTTCTCATTTTCTCCCTCAAAATGATATGCATAATTGAATATTTGTGGGCATATCAAAATTTGTTAAAGTAAATATCATTTACTTATATTTTTATTCATAAACTATTTACATAAAAATAATGCAAAATCTTTGCAAAATTAAAAACAGAAATTTACCTCATCTAGGAAGGCTATTATTAAATAAGAAAATAGATCAACAAGCTCATTAACCAAACAGACAAAAGATTTTTTCCTGAGGTGAGTATCAACTTCTCAATTTGGTAAACCAATTCTACAGTTTATTGGAAGCAATTTAGTTGTCAATCTGTAGAATTGGTAGCCAAATGGCCAATAAAATTGGTCTAAGCTTATGCTTGAAGGACAGTAAGAGAAGAGTGTATTAGACAGGTAAAATACATGTAAAACCTGTCTTAAAGGAACACCTTTTAATGAGATGCTCTGTTCTTTATAGAGCATTTGTATTAAACAGGTAAAGTAAAACCTGTCTTAAATGAACACATGTACCCTTATAACAGATGTTCTGTTCTTTAGACAGGTAAAATAAATCCGTCTTAAATTAACCACTTAATAAAGCAGATGTTCTGTTGTTTTGTATTGAGCAGTTGAAGAAAACCTGAACGGGAAATTATAGCAGTCAATATTCATTAGTATGACTTTGTGACAAAATTTTGTATTCTACAACATAATGACATCTACTGGTAATGCATGTTCCCAATTAATTTCATTAAACTCCAATCACAGGTTTTCTTTACCTGTTATTTCAAAAATTTAATAGAAATATGAAAAAAAAATAAGAATAAGAAATGGTGAAGGTGTATTAATAAGTGAAGATTTGAAACAATGACAATTTAATGTAAAGCAGATCGATATCCCATATTTATTGTATTGACATGAAGGTAAAATGGAAAACGTCAGTAAGTAATTATATGTCTTATTTTAGAATCAAAGATTTTATCATTGTAATGTAAAAATTTTGGTACATTTATATAATATATAAATTTTATACTATATTGTCCCCTTTGTATGGTTTGGGCTTATTATATTCTATGAATCTGAATTAGGGGACTGGTCATTTGATATTTACTCTTATTCAATCTTTCTATATTAATGGGTGGGGTCATGAAGAATATTTTTGAGATTTGACCAAAAAATGGTGTGGTTGATTCTGAGTATGATGCAATATTAGTAACCTCCAACCATTTTAGTCAAACTGTGTGGAGAAATGGTCTGGTCAATGCAGTATAAAGATCCCTTCTATATTTTTCTAAGGAAAGCAGACACACTGGAAGTTGTATAGAAAGGCTAAATATTTTGCCTCTCTTTTCATGTGGCAATTAAAACTCATTGCTCGGTGTCGTGTGATATTTTGAAACCATGGAAAATTTTTTGTCCCTTCAACCTTGGTTTCTTTCTTCTTTCACTTATAGTTTTTTAGAATTGATTACTGGTTCTTGTGCAGATAGCCAAAATATTACTCACTGGATGTTGAATTCTAACCAATCAATCAATCAATTAAATATTAATAAGAGTGGTTGGAGATTGCAGTAGTGTTGACTTAATAGAGGTTGTTAAAATGAATATATATTTTTTTCTTATTATTTATTGATCTATCATATCTATAAATCTCCCATTTTTATGACAAAATCAAATTCATGTTTTATAGATAAGGTTAGGACTAGAATTGATTAGTTTTGGTAGGATTATCATGCATTCCTTGTTCAAATATTACAGCCAAATCAATTGAGAATTACTAATATAAAGTATTTGCTTTTGAAAAAAGACTCTATTTTAATCAACGAAAGCTGGACAAAATATTTAATGAATAAATTAATGTATAATTTACATGTTATGAGGTTAAAGTGCAAACAGGAATGTGACATTCATGGGTTAGACTTAATGAACTCATTATTGCTGAGTCAAAGTTTGCTGGGCGCTCAAACTGATATGACCCCTTCATAGGGATTAGCTGAACTCAGTAGTAATGCTCAGTCAAAAGCTTATCTCTTTTTCATGCAGATATACTATGTTTAGAAGGACACTGATAAGTATGCTGAACAGCAAAAATAGCCCATTTCTATTGCTGATCAGCAGAGTTATCCGCAAAGCATGTTATATGGTATACGGGTATAAATTGAAATGTGAATTTGTTTGATCTTTAAACAATACATGTATGAACAACAAAGAAAGTTCTTACATTTTACATGGTAACATCACATGTGTTGTCAAAGTGATCATCTCATGGTATATTAGTGGAGATATGAATGATGGCCTCCATCCAATCCAAACGCAATACTGTAAACGTATTAATTTTTGTGGGGTACTATTTTTTGCTATTTTCGCAGTTGTCTCTTTAATGCGAAAAATAGTACCGTGAAAATGCGAAATAAGAATCAATGAAAATTAATATATTTACAGTAATTATTATGAAAATAACATCAAATTATAGTTATATGGGTAAATATTTCAATTCAGAATTTTACAACAAATTTCATGCTTACCTTTGACATATCTTATTTCTCTTATTTATTTTTTATTGTAGACTTTATGTCCATGTCTCATTACAAAATAATATCTTTGTTGTGGTAAAGGTTTAGTGAAGAAAAAATCACAAACATTTCAAAGAAAATTTCACAAAGATTTTATTTTAATATGATTGGTGTCTCCTCTTACACATCTTACATTTTTCCATTTTCAGTATTAGTAGATTTCTTTCTCATACACAAATCCTCAAGTTTTGTAAAATAAAGTCAGATTTATCTCTTACACAAATTCTCTTTTTCGCTTATATGAGATTTGCATATTCTCATACAATTCTCATGTCATGACCTTAGATTGTATGTGTCTTCTAATACTTTTACTACTAAATTATCGCTAGCTTGTGCATTGTTTATGTTTGGTTGCCATGGTAATAGTGCATGTTATTTATTTTGCATGACAGGAAATGGTCCAATGCTGAATGGCGCTAATGGAACTCCAGGTAAATATAACAACAATATAGAGCTAGACTAATACAGTGTTCATTGTTTTATTAACATAATCAAATTCTAGATATGGATTAAAATCGACTAGAAAATCCCGAGTTTATTTGTGACATTCCCAGACTTCACTTATGCTTCTTTTTATATTTCCAGCCTTATTAAGAGATTTGAAATAGAATGAAAACCTCAATTCTTTACAAATACATGTATTCTGTTTAAAATAAAGGTCCAAGGTACAAGATCAATGGTTTTAAAATAAAGTGGAAATGGTCGTTACTGAAAACATAGGTTTGTCTAATTAGTTGACACCAGTATAAATTAAGTGTTCTACTTTCAGATCTGCCTGATGGTATGGTTGCAATACTAACATCTTTTATATGTAGATATTTATTTAATGCAAATTATATAAACACAATGTCTCAAAAATTTTACAGAAATTCCTCAGTTTTAATATATGGATTTGTTTGTCATTATTTTGTGATTTTCTTTTGGATAAATGTCAGTCCACGATAGATTTCTCTGTCAATCCACTGTTGACCCTACATGTATTTAAGAATGGTCTTTGTCAAACAATTGACCAGTAGTGTATGCGGTATTTAGTTAATACCCTGACTACTATTGGTATACTTCAAATTTAATTAATAAATATTGATTTAAACATGTTAAAAGTGTTTGAAAAATTTTATCCGAATTTTAAAAACATTGTGATCATTTGTACACCATTATAATTAGATTCTTCCTATATCAGCCTTTCTCCTATTGTATGCTTAAAGAGGTAGAGTTGATATCCTTTTTTTTCCCTATTTTAGGACTGATATATATATTATTTATAAATAAGTTAAAAAAACTTCAGAACAACCCTGCATATTTCTTATTGATTTTTAACACTAATGATTTTAATATTTTGCACCATTACTCAGCACTTTATGTTTATACTTACACAATCTTTTATTTATTTGTTGTAGTTATCTTATAAATATAATCTTTGATATAACCATAGGAAATACATGTACAGATATATCGGATCTACCATTGTTTCTCTGTCCAAATACATGTACATGTATACATGTATTGATTTGTCTTTTGGTGTTCGATGCAAAGTTCCGCAATATTTCATTTACACCATCAGATGTACTTATGTTAGAATGATGTATTCAGAAATGAAACAGTACAGCTATATATATATATATATATATGTAAAAAAAATTCTTGTTATGAAGGAAATCTACCATACCACCCTTTATCTGTTGTGATTTTATAATGAAAAATTGTGGTGTATTGAGGAAACTTGATTTGAAATATCATAGGAACAACAATTTCTGATCAAAGCACATGACAGATTGAATAGATATTATTTTACATCTATAATCAGTTGATGTATGTTATACTAAACATGATTTACTATATATGGCATTATAAAAAGACGCTTTGTTCTTAAGGTGTCTCAGTGGTATTATTCAGCCATTTTTGTCTAATACTTGTTGATTTAGGTTTCATTCATTAACAAATTTAACAAAATATTTATTTAAAATGTAAAGAAAGTTCCAAAGTATTTAAAATATTTATTCTTTATCACTTTTACAACATTTTCAATACAAAAGGTGAACTAAAACAAATGTGCTTTAAATACATAACAGAACACAGAAATTGTGCAAGGGAGATAATTTGATAAAAGAATTTAATGTAGATATCACAAGAGAAATTAACATTTCACAATCTATCTCTCTTATTATAACGGTGACCCTAATTTTTTTTTATATGTAAACTATATAATGATTTCAAAACACATGCAAAGTATGAACAAAATCTATAATAGATTTTTAAAGTTATCCTCTCACAATCATTTTCCCTATATCATCTCTGTAAAATCCTTAAGTTTTCAATTTCAGTTTTTAGGCTTAAATGCTCGATGACCCCCAAATTTTATTTTATATTTTGAACAATAATACAATTATGTTTCTACACAGAAA
Source organism: Modiolus philippinarum (assembly GCA_002080025.1). Lineage (NCBI taxonomy): Eukaryota > Metazoa > Mollusca > Bivalvia > Mytilida > Modiolidae > Modiolus > Modiolus philippinarum. The sequence goes on along the minus strand of MJUU01017084.1, from coordinate 55,321 downwards.
ATTTCACAAAATTCTATGATAGGAAAATACTACCCTGCAGACACCTTAAAAGGGTATAAATTTGGCATATTTAACACTAAACTTTTTTTATTTGTCATGTTTATCAGAGAAGAACAACATGTTTCTGAAAGGTAACATAGTGGTAAAAAAGCTAGATTAACATGTGTTATTTCTTCTAAACTTTCTACACACCATTCATCATGTTCATCAGCTAAACTCAGATGTAATTCTCTGTGTAAAACTTATCTTATTGTTAAGCCAAGAATGACGCAGATAAGTATACTGAACAGTAAAAGAAACATACCATTCTTGCTGCTCAGTATACTACCTGCGTCATTCTGATCATTGTGTATTGGCTTAACAATAGGATCAGTTTTACGCGGAGAATTACATCTGAGTTAATTAGCTGATCACTATAAGGGTGTTTTCTAGATAAAATGGAACATGTCAACAGCAATTAATTTAGTTCATGTACTGGGAAGAACTCTGGATCTATCATATATCTAAAAAAAAACAAATGCAATACTTGTATAATTAATTATTATATTTTTCCACAGACATGTGTGGCCCTATGGTTTTGGTGCAAGGATTACAATTTTGTAGGCCATCTTTCAGCGTTTTCTATTGTCCATTTCCTTACAGTTTGCAAAAGTTGCTGTATTTCAAAATAGTTTTGCAGTTAGGATTTTCATTTCATTTTTGTGTCATCTGCAACAAAATGTGCAGAAGGGACACATAGAGATAGCATTTCAGGCGATGGTAACAGCATCAGCCAAGTTATGGTGACTTGCGAGGCTAGTGTTTGTTGTGCACCAAAACAACTCATATCCACCTCAACCCTCATTCATGCATGAGTTATCATTTGAAGTTTTTCAGAGTAATCATTTCAAGTTTTTCACAAGTAGGGTACAGCTAATACCAGTTTTCTAAGCCACTTTATATTTGACATGTAGTTTCATCTTTGTGTGCAAAGCCATTCTACACCAGGATTATGACCCTAATTAACACCATGTCATACATGAGCCATCACTTTACATTTTATGTAAGCGGTTAATACAGACTGTACCAGTATTCCTGGCCACTTGATATTTGACATGCAGTTTCATCTTAATGAGTTCACACTCAAATAATAAGCCCTGACCCTTACTGAGGGGATGGCCCTGATATCCCATTCATGTATGAATCGTTATGTAAAGTTTTTCTGCATGCAGTTATTACAGCCTGTGATAGTTATGTAGTCCTAGCTGAACATTTTATGGCTCACAATTAGGAAACACAATTTTAGATGAAAAAAATTCTAATTAAAATAGATGATACTAGTATCTGAAAAAAGCAATGAGAAGACTATAGACATAATATAATGAATAGGGTTTGATGGCTACTTTCCCAGTTATTACAAACATTGAGAAATTATATATGATATCCATATTAGTTTTGTTTATCACAGCAGAAAATGTCATTGAAAGCTGTTAACCATGGTTCATTTTATCCAGATTCTTCTATCTCCATACTGGTAGTCATAAAATGCTGTTTTTTCCTGTTCATGTTTTTCTGGAATTTTAGTTGAATAGGGTTTACACAATGTTTACAAGATCCACAACATATCTGATATATGTATCAAGAATAACCTTTAAGAAGTTGGGAGAGGGATGGAAGATACAGACAGATTTGTTGAGGGTCCAGTGAAGTTTCAAATATGGTCACATTAAGTTACACTTATGTGGTATATGTTCACTCATACTAATATACATGTGCAAAAAGACTTTAACACAAATCTCTAGTCCTGCCTTTTGTTTTGAGTTATGAAAATAATATGACTAGATATTCTGAAAAAAATCATTACTTCCTGTATAATAAATAGAACTTGATTAGCATTATAATATTTATATTATGACTGCCAGTTTGTCTTGGAATTCTGGAGCAGAAAGTGATAAATATGTTTCAAAAGCTTTGCTTTTACTGCATTCATCAGATTAAGATTTCAGCATTTAAAATACACCATACATTTCAACTGATGGCTCCAACTTTGATTTTCAAGGAAATTTCAAGTAGTTCTGTACCTGAATATTTACATCAGAGGAAATGCATAGTGTGTAAAAAAAACAGCTTTAATTTTTTTTATTTTGTGATTTTACTCATTCATTATTTTTTGCTTTGCTTACATACTGGTGGTTTAAATTTCGTTCCAAAAGGGTTCTTATTGTCTACATATCAAATGTGTCTACATTCAATTCACAAAAAGTTTGATTATGGAAAGTTCTTATTGCTAGTTGCTGCCTACAACTAATCATGAAATGTTTGATCATAGACAGTCCTTATTGCTAGTTATATTATTGCCCACATCTAATTGCGAAATGTTTGATCATAGACAGTTCTTATTGCTAGTTATTGCCCACATCTAATTGTGAAATGTTTGATCATAGACAGTTCTTATTGCTAGTTA
>MJUU01017084.1:3577-17596 GCA_002080025.1 Modiolus philippinarum | reverse complement strand
TAATGAGTCTATGTCTTATCAAAGGATTTCTCTGTGCCTTCCTCTTATTTTAAGTTGCCTCAAAGTTACGGTGGACTATTGGAGTACCCCCATGGTACGTTTCTACGTCTGTAACTGTGCAGGGTAGGATCAACAAGAAGCGGGGGGTATAAATTTGTGGCCCATCAGGCCACAGTTACATCTAGTTTTTGATAATTATGGTTTTATTTTGTTTCAAATTATGTAAGGCATTTCTCTCAGTCTTTGTATTTATGAATTATATGCAAGTTGTTAAATTCCATTTTTGTAGCAAAATATAATTTTCAATAGCTTTTGAAGCAAGTTCAGATTTATAGTTACATTTTGCAGAAAAGAATGAGGGTCAAATTCCTCTGTCCTCGTATTGAAAAGTCAATCTCATTTTCCTGTTTCATTGAAATCATTAAGTAATTCTCTTTTAGCATTTTTGATATCAGGCTTGGTGATACATTTAAGCCTTTAGACCTGGGCCTTTAGATAAGAGGAATTTTTCATTATACCCCCTGCAAACGAAGTTTAGGGGGTATATAGGAATCAATCAGTCTGTCTGTCTGTCTGTCTGTCTGTCTGTCCATCCGTCCGTCTGCCCAATGCACTCAGGAAGGGGAGATAATTCAACTTTGAGTTTTCATTGATTCCATCAAATTCCGTCTCAGATAGCAAGTAATGATCATTTATCACCTTGACAGTTTAATTTGTATAAAGTCATAGCTTTATCTGAAGCTATAAGAATTATTATCAGTATATTACAAATAAAGTTACTGTATAGGCCATAAATATGATTGCATGACGGTTTAATATTGTCATTCAATTTAACCTGTAAAAAATGCAATATTCAATGTTGCTGATGATAAACAGACACAAAGTTATTATATATAATAGAACAGATAAGATTATAATCACATGCAAGGTCATTCTAATTAAGAATTGTTATCAGTAAATTACATATAAAGTTACTGTATAGGCCATAAATATGATTGCATGACAGTTTTATATTGTCATTCAATTTAACCTGTAAAAAATGCAATATTCAATGTTGCTGATGATAAACAGACACACAATCATTATATATAATAGAACAGATAAGATTTTAATCACATGCAAGGTCATTACATGCAATTTTTTGTTACAAATGTAATGATTTGTACTGTACCATCAAAGATATACTGTGACAAAGTTTGTTCTTAATGGCAGAATAGTTTCAGTGTAGATCTTTGAATATTTTTTCTAATAGTGTCTTATGTTGAATTATCTTTCCTGCCTGCACACATTTTCTTAAGATGACAGCATATAAAATTCTGATGGTGTTATATGATAAGGTGTAGTTGTTATCGGATTAATCATAAGACAGCATGCAAAATGTTAATGGTGTATAATAGTATTGCCAAGTTACTGATATTTGGTGCAGAGTAGTGGTATGGAGAATTTATAAATAATGTGTAGGGCAGATTTTAAGAATATTTATATAATTTTTTTCCAAATGAAAAGTAAATATTATGGTTATGTACAGAATGTCTTCCAAGTAAGCATCTCTTTTAAGTGTCAATAACTTTTTTTCTATAAGTTGATCTATCTTTGTGAAGTTTAGTTACTTTTATTGAAAATTTAGAATCAGTACTTTTCTTAATGTTTGGATCCTATCTTTGTCAGACAGTTTAAGGGTCGCAAGGAATTGGAAATATTTAATTTTTTTATTTTTTAGCTCACCTGGCTAATACTAGGGTGAGCTTTTGTCATCATTTCGCATCTGTTGCTGTCTGTCCATCTTTTGTCCAACAAAGTTTTAATATTCGACCCTATGGGACAACAAATTCAAAGATCATCTTCTCTGAAACTACTGGACTAATTGGAACCAAATTTGGCCACAACATATATGTAGATTTTACATTGGACCCTACAGGAAACACATTCAAATATCTTCTTCTCTGAAACTGCAGAGCCCATTGTTGGAACCAAACTTGTCCACAGTAGTCTTTCGGTGATCCCCTGCAAAAAAGGTGTTTTTCAAGTTTGTGTTATATCCAACATGGCAGCCAGAGAGAAACACAGTTTATCATTGGACTGTATGGAAAAACACATTCAAAGATCTCGTCGAAACTATTCGGCCAAATGGAACCAAACTTGACCACAATAGTTCTTGCTTGGGGTATCCCCTGCAAAAAGGTGTTTTTCAGGTCCCTGCTATATTCAACATTGACGCCAGCAGGAAACTTAGTTTTAAAATTGGACACTATGGGAAAACTAATTTAAAGATCTTCTTCTTCTTTAACTGCTGAGCCAATTGGATCCAAACTTGTCCACAATAGTCCTTTGGTGGTCCCCTACTAAAAAAGGTGTTTTTCAGGCCTGCATTATATCAAACATGGCGGCCAGCAGGGAACTTAAATTTTACACTGGCTCCCTTTGGCAAAACACAATTAAAGATCTGCTTCTCTGAAAATGCTGAGCCAATGGAACCTAACTTCGTCACAATAGTCTTTAAGTAGAACCCAAGTGGCAAAGAAATTTTTTTTTTCAGGTTCATGGCTGCCAGCAGGGAACATAGTTTTACTTAGGACCTTATGGGAAGCACTACAGAGGTCTTCTCCCCTTAAAGTACTTGGGTATATTGGAACTATAGTAAAAATATGGGCTCTTTAACATAAAATGTTAATGAATGGCCAGATGAGCAATACAGGCTCCTTAGAGCCTCTTGTTTAGAAATAAATATCAGGTTAGCAGTTTAATGACTACTGAGCCTTACAGAAAGTTTGATTTTTTTTTATGTCTATTTATAGAATCCAGACATAGATAGTAGTTCTACAGAGGGATTGAAGCCTGACAAATTACAGGGAAATATCAGTTTCAGAAATGTACAGTTTAGATACCCAGCAAGGAAAGAAGTACAGGTAATCACTGGTGTGGGGAGCTATGTAGCATACAAAATAACCGTGCAAGGAAAGAATTACATGTCAATTTTAGGACTTGTCCAATAATGTAGCAAACTCACTTTGTACCTTTCATTCTACCATCAAGAATTATTGGTCTTGGTGGTAACATAAGGAAAGAGTTACAGGAAAAGTGTTGGTAAGAGGATAATGGGGAATCAAAAAATTATTGTTACTTACATTTTACAACAAAGGAAGTAGTGATAATCCACAAATGTTTTTCATTAAAGCTAGATTTTAATGCATCATTTATATTCTGTATTTACATGTATTTCAAACTTCAGTAGAATTTGAATATTAAGTCTTCAAGTAGCACAACTGAGGTTGCCATCACCATTCAATAATTAATCTTTCAAACCAATAAAAGAAATTAAATTCAAGAGAAAAAATTTGGTATGATATATTCTAAAAATTGATACATTTGATAAAGGGATAAGGATTTAACGGTAATTTGCTTTGATCTCTACTACATCATAAAGCTTGTATCAAAGGCAAGACGACCAGCAACAAGTGATGCTAGAAATTATCAGCTGTTGGTCATTTGGCATGCGCGAACATGTTGCGGAAGGATATATCTTTTATTTTTTGGCCAATCGCGCTTCAGTGGTCAAAGAGCAAAAAAGCATGTGAATGATGTGGGAAAAAACTAGCTCAATTGAAAAAGTAACATAAAAACAAATTTTCACTCAAACAAGAAAAAAAATAGATAAATAAAAAGATAATCTTGATAAAAAACACCAACAATCAACAAAAAAAATATAAACATGACATGATGAGATCAAATGTTGTGCTAAATCAGATCTACCCAGACACTAAGCAGTGTTACAAGTACAATTAAAATGTAACGCATACACAGTATCCGGAGAGTATCTGAAAATTTCTACCTGAAATAAAAACGATTTTCCTAAATAATGGTAGTCCCTACCTACCCCCCCCCCCCAAACAACAACAACAAATCATAACCTCCGACACCATGGCACTGTCAATACTTCCACCAAATTTTGGATTGGTTAGTTTGTCCATATTACTAGTAAATCATTTCAACGAGATGGTGGGTCTTATTGAAATTTGGTAAAGATAGGAGAAAAACTAGGCGACGGAGAACTGAGACAGAGAACTTCAACTCTGGAAGGGATCTTAAAAGGGAAATAGGGACAGGGGCAGAGCACTATTGGCAGTTGATATAAATAAGAAAAAGTGACTGGGAGTGGGAAGAAAATCTCTTGTGTTCTCAAATTAAGAGTAATATTTTTACAACTGACATGACTGAATTGACGAATTATCACACTATAATACGATCGTGAATTTTGTTTCAATGTGACATTTTCATTACGTCCCTTCCTTCGTTCCTTAGCGTAACCGTCATCACGCATTTGAATGAATGGAGTGACGTCATGTAAGTGACCGCGTCATGCATAAAAATTCGACAAAAAAATAGTGCATAGTTTTTCACTATTGAACGAAAGTTGTTGCAAGACAAAATGTAAAAAGGAATATAACTTAACAAAAAAAGTTTGTATTTCATTGTGGAATTACCGATAAAAAAATTATTAGTATTTTTGTTCGCTCGACAAGGATTATCAGGTCCATATCGGATTCGCCTACGGGCTCAACCTATATGGACCTGATAATCCTTGTCTCACGAACAAAAATACTAATAATTAATATATACATTCTAACTTTGATGGTTCAAACACCCAAAGGACTGACAAAAACATTTTGAGTTTGGAAGAATGTTCAAACTAACGACATCAAACTACTGTGGAAGTTCAATTTTCGTGGTTTTCATAAAAAATACTATTTTGTTGGTACTTAAATTTGTGGTTTCGAATTCTATGCATTCAAACTCTTTGGCAAAAATGCATTTCATTTGGACCTTAATTTCGTGGTTTTAGCAAACCCAGAAATCCACAAAAATTAGAGCCCCACAAACAATAGTACTTTAACATTTTTTCATAATTGATCAAAAGGACCAGAAAGAGGGTTTGAGACATCTTTGGTGTTTGAGCTATTGCAGTTCAAGACATTGAAATACAACTGTAATATAAGATTATGCTATTTATTTTCTTTGTGATTTTATGTCACTGGTAAGAGCTATACCAGTTAAATATACTGGGGGAAGGGCACTTTTATTCATTACATATAAGTGGATTTCTAAATTCAGACAATTTAAATGAAATCTATAGACAAAGTCTAAAAAAAACTTCTATTTATGGGTTTATTGCCAAAAATGTTCCTTCCACATGTACATTGTACGTTTTATTAGGATACACCTAAGGATGGTATTAAAAGACAGTAATGTAATTACAGTATCAAACTGGTTGTGTTTATCATTGTCTGCCATATTGTATCACTACAGTACAAGTATTAAAGGGAGTTAAACGGCTTAAATATACAGATCAGAGGCAGTCCCCAAAGAATTGTAAGGTCGTTATTGCAATTTGACAGTTTTTAGTTAAAAGGGAAAACATTCTGTCGTATATGCCAATTACAACTTTGTTGCGTCAAAAAGGGAGTTGGTGGGAAAATATTTTACTTGAATAGTAGCAGGAACCCAGTGTAAAATTATGATAATAAGGTTTTGGAAGCAGAGTAAAAATAAAATAAAATAAATGAAAAGGGTTGTAAGTGCCACTTACAACCATATAATTCCATGGGAACTTGACAGGCTGAATTGGACACTCGCCTTTACATTATATTCCTGTATTGTAGGTATTAAAGGGAGTTGATTTGACAGTAAAACCTGGACAGACTGTTGCCTTAGTAGGCTCCAGTGGTTGTGGAAAGAGTACCTGTGTACAGTTGTTAACCAGATTTTATGATACTGAGGGTGGAACTGTAAGTCTGTATATTTTAAGAAATTTTATACTGTGACCTATGGAAAAATCACCTGGATAAATTTTATACTGTGACCTGTGGAAAAATCACCTGGATAAATTTAATACTGTGACCTGTGGAAAAATCACCTGGATAAATTTTATACTGTGACCTGTGGAAAAATCACCTGGATTGTGATTATATTGATCAATTAGTAAAAAAAGATCTCCTCTGCATATTCATACAAAATATTCTAAATTTAAATATTTTATTTTCCTGAATCCTGACTAGTTGAAAATTTTGGTTATGAATGTACTAGATGATTATACATGTATGTTACAGTGAATTTGTAAAATCCCTGAAATAATTAGTGATTTTGTAAAACCACTGACTATTTAAGTGATTTTATAAAACCCCTGAAATTGTCAGGGAATTTATAAAATCCCTGAAAATATCTTTAGGAATTTTACAAAATCACTGATTAAACCTTTTTAAATCGAATGTTAAATTTTTCGAGTAAGATAATGGTGTAATAAAATAATTTACAAACAGAAGTAATTATTATAGGTATACAAAACTGAAATATATTACCAGATTTTGCACAAAAGTACATTGTATTGGCACACCAAGTTTTCTCCCTAAATACTGTAACTTATATAAAACTAAATTTAAAAAATAATATTGTGAAAATATTTCTTAACTGATTACACTGAAATTCACACAATCATCTCAGAATGATGTGCAGTTTAATTGTTTATTAATATTCTAACCTATGGTTTCAAAAAATAAAGAATGTAAAACAATTCAAAATTTAAGATGACCATTCCTTGTGTTAGTAAAATTCTGACGTCAAAATTTAACTTTCTTGTAGATTAGGACCAAAATAACAAAATATTTAACAATTTATGCAACAAATGCAATTCAGATAATCCATAGAGAAATGAAAAGTTTGTTATTCACCTGTTTTATTGGCCATAAACTTGAATAGTAAAATCCTGAATTAGACATACATGTAACTAAACGTAATACAAGAGTAAGTTCAGCAAGGCAGACAAATTGAAAAGTCCAGAGGACATGCAGGACATTTGGTCAGGCAAGTAAGGAAAAGCTGTTAGACCGAAGAGAAATTTACAGGACCAATAGATTTATGGAATAGCAGAAATGTCATTTTTTAATGTCATTTTTTTTTACCTGACATTCGGTCTTGAAGGCTGATAATTTTAGCCAGACCAACTCAAGTTTTGCCTGATTTGTCCTTCGGTCAGGCAGTTTTCGATATGTCTGCAAGACCAAAAATCAACCTGATATAGGGGACAGTAATATATCAAGTTTCACTGAATTTCCACTTTTAAAACTGTTTTGATTTTGGCACAAGCGTCTGAATTTTATGTTTTATTTTGTATCATACAAACTGTGTGCCGCTTTTAGCTGACCTTTTCCTTTACTCGTACGAGGCCAAGTTTTTACAAGGGCTGATTCAAAGAAAACAAAAACATTTAGCCCAGTCCTTTAATTTCAGCTTCCGCTACATAGCGATGTGCTTTCTCTTAATAATCCTAAATTTAAGGATTATTTACATCAGATCTATCCAAATGAGCTTGAAATTAAAGAAACAACTGAAACACCTACTTCAGCTTCGTACCTAGATCTTTTATTGTATATTGACGAAGATGGACGTTTGAAATCTAAGCTACATGACAAGCGTGATGATTTTAATTTCCCCATTGTGAACTTTCCCTTTCTTAGCAGCAATATACCTACCTCTCCAGCCTATGGAGTGTACATTTCACAGTTGATTCGTTACTGTCAAGCTTGTAGTTTATACAGTGATTTTTTGAACCTTTGTTCAACCTTTGTTAATTTCATCCCTCAAGAAATTCTATGGCGGTCACCATAGCATCATTGAAAGATATGACGTGTCAGTATCCCAAATGAAAGTGGACATTTTCAGCTAGATTCACGTCTTCCCGGATTTGACTACCGACTTTGACATTTCCCGGATTGAATCACTCACAGTGTGACGGGTGCTGTTAACAGAGCAGGACATGCTTACCCTTCTGGAGCACCTGATGTCACTCTCAGTTTCACTGGAGTTCACACTGTGAGTGCCTTTGTTCTGAATGTTGTGGTTTCTGGTTCTGTGCTTTGTGTCTGTCTGGCGTCATTGTTTTTGCCCTGTCTTTGGACTTTGATTTTTGTGAATTTCACCCCTTTGTTCCTTCGGTATTCTACTGCCGTTGTTTTATGAAAAAATGGTATAAATTTTGAAGAAAATGACCATAATTTGTCAAATATGAAATTAACATTTTTGGAAGGGGTTGAAAGAAATCAGAACATCTGGGATATTTTGTTTTTATTATGGACTAAAGCATGGTGTACAGTGCGAGATGACCCATGTACAATTTTTCATACAATATAATAGTAGTTGCATGTTTTATTCTTTAAACGTTGATAGCTAAATATTTGTTTTCATACTTTTAGCTTAAAAAAAACAGCTTAATGTTTCGTAACATTGTTTCCAGAGCCATACTGCATCGAACTTAAAATTCTCTGAAATTCTGAATAATTAAAAAACTTTAAGTTTGGTCCTATCAAATACTAATGTTGATTTTTTTTTTTATGTTTTATCTAAAGTAAGGATATTTGATAGACTTATCTTAAGATGCTAAATATTTTAAACATTCTGTTTGCTATAAAATATCTGAAAGTTATTTTACAAATTCCCTAAAAATGATCAGGGAATCAGTAAAATTATGATTGATTTTTTCAGTGATATTATAAAATCCCTGGTTTTAATTAGGGATTTTACAAACCCACTGACCAATTTAGTGATTTTACAAAATCCCTGAATTTTCAGTGATTTTACAAATTCCCTGATTTTACAAATTCACTGTTACATACACACTGTTTTAAAGGAATTAATGGAACGATAAGCTGGAATGATTCACCAACAATAGTTGGAAGGAATTTAAAAGTCCACTTGACTTTAATGATATTCTTTTGATTTACTTGGTAAATATTTTACTCCAAGTCCTTTAAAAATGTTTAATAAATTGACAAAAATCAGTGTTTTTTCTGCATTTGATGCTGAAATTTACAACCCCAAAGCCGATAAATGGTTGATAATGATTGACTACTTTGGAACATATTTCTTCAAATTGATAAAAAGGGAGAGGTAATTCTTGACATTCATGAAAGGGATGGTAGAATTTGACTTGTAGTGGAATGGGAAGAACTGTTTCACTTCTATCTTTGGAAAAGTGGAGGGGAGTAGGTTTGTCTTGAAGAATGAGAGAGATGTAATTTTATTCACCTGTCTGTAATATGACTGACTTCTAGTTTGAAAGAAAGAAAGGTAATGTTTGACCTGTCATAGGAAACAATTTGGTTGTGTAATGTGAGACAAGATTCCATTTGTTTATGTAGTTTTAAAAAAGAATAATATTTCAAGTTTCTATGGAAAGGAGAGGGAATTATAGACCTGTAGTCAGAAAAGGAGATAATGATGATAATATATAATTTTCAGATAACTATTGATGGAAATAATATAAAAGATCTAAATGTAAAGTGGTTAAGAGAACATATCGGCCTTGTCAGTCAAGAACCAGTACTTTTTGCCTTGTCAATCAAAGATAACATCAAAATGGGCAGGGATAATGTGACAGACGATGAACTTGTTGCTGCAGCAAAAATGGCTAATGCATATGACTTTATAATGACTCTACCTGAGGTGAGTAAATGTTTTCTCATATTAGTATCTAAATTATTAAAATATTAAATGCAAGTTTTAAATTTGAAGTATTAATGGATTTCAAGCAGAAAAAATGGAAACTTTTGTAAAATTAATTAAATGCTACTACATGTAGCATTTAGGTACATTTGTAGATTTTAGAGACTTTAGGTTTGACTAGAAATGGCTGTCTTAAAACTAACATAGCACCAAAGTAATAGGCAATGAATGGATATGGAGTAAATGTCTCAAAGACAAAGTCTCTACAAATACATGGTAGACACTTTAAATAAAGTCTGTGGATGGGTAGCTAATATTCTGTTTAGAATTAATATGCCTTATGTTTTCCTAAACTGCCTCCAGAAGTGGCTACCCTTTCCAAAGTGCCTTCCCTCAGCGAGTTTTTAGTTTGCCTCAACGAAGTTGAGGGGGCTATTGGAGTACCCCCGGTGTGCTCGTCCATGTCTTCGTCCGCGTCCACATTTGGGTATATATCTTGGTAACTATGCAGGGTAGGGTCATCAAACTTTGCATACAGGTATATCTTGGGCTATCTCACAGCCTCAAAGAAAATTAGATCTCTCTGACCTATATTTTCCGCTTGAGTGGCTTGCATTTAAATTTACATCCAAGTTCATATCTCAGTAACTATATATAGTATGATCACTTAACTGTGCATGTGCATGCATCTCTCATGGTAGGTCAGCATCCAGGCAAAATTAGATCACTTTGACCTAAATTTTCCGCTTGAGTGACTTACATTCAAGTTTATGTCAGAGTTCAGATCTGGCTCACTGTACATGGTAGGATCATCTAACCTTGCACATGCATGCATCTCTGATGGTAGGTCAGATCATCTAACTTTGCACATGCATTCATCTCTGATGGTAGGTCAGCATCCAGACAAAATTAGGTCACTTTGACCTATATTTTCCGCTTTAGTGACTTGCATTCAAGTTTACGCCCCAGTTCCGATCTCCGTCACTGTACATGGTAGGATCATCTAACCTTGCGCATGCATGCATCTCTGTTGGTAGGTCAGCATCCAGGCAAAATTAGGTCACTTTGACCTACATTTTCCGCTTCACTGACTTACATTCAAGTTTATGTCCCTGTTCAGATCTCCGTCACTGTACATGGTAGGATCATCCAACCTTGCACATACATGCATCTCTGATGGTAGGTCAGCATCCAGGCAAAATTAGGAAACTTTGACCTACATTTTCGGCTTGAGTGACTTACATTCAAGTTTACGTCCCAGTTCAGATCTTGGTCACTGTACATGGTAGGATCATCTAACCTTACACATGCATGCATCTCTGATGGTAGGTCAGCATCCAGGCAAAATTAGGTCACTTTGATCTACATTTTCTGCTTGACTGACTTACATTCAAGTTTAGGTCCCAGTTCAGATCTCTGTCACTGTGCATGGTAGGATCATCTATCCTTGCACATGCATGCATCTCTGATGGCAGGTCAGCATCCAGGCAAAATTGGGTCACTTTGATCTACATTTTCTGCTTTAGTGACTTACATTCAAGTTCATCTCAGGGATCAGATCTCAGGTACTGTACATGGTAGGATCATCTTGCATGTGCATGTACATGCATCTGTGATGGTAGCTCAGCATTCAGACAAAATTAGGTCACTTAAACCTGCATTTTACGCATGAATGACTTACAATAATGTATAAATCCGAGTTCGTAGCTTGTTGGTTCAAGTAACCTTGCATATGCATGCAATTTTTGATAGTATGTCAGCATCCAGGCAAAATTTGGTTGCTGTAACGATATGCCATAACGAGGCGAACTTTGTAATCGTTGATTACCTATGATTAAATTTAACAGGCATTTGTTATTTGTTGTCTCCCTTTGAATTATTCTGTTTGGTAACTGTGAAATTACTATTGTTTGTGGGGTTCCAAATTTTGTGGATTAAGTTCCAAATGAAATTTATTTTTCTATACAGTTCGAATGTATTGAATTTGAAACCCATGAATATAAGTACCCATGAAGTAGTGATAAATATGAAAACCCACAGACTTGGATGTCCATGAATGAAAGTACTTCCACAGTATTTGCCTTAGTTATTGTTGTTAGTAATAATATACAATTACGGCCCTCTGAAGAGGTGAATATCTAAAATTGTCAACCGTACTAGGGTTATTTCCCTGAGGGCTTTAGCATATCTAAAATTGTCAACCGTACTAGGGTTATTTCCCTGAGGGCTTTAGCCCGAGGGAAATAACCCAGTAGGTTGACAATTTTAGATATTCACCTCTTCAGAGGGCTGTAAATGTTTTATTATACCGAACAAACAATGGATGAAATATTTGAAAAAAAAAAAATTTACATGTGTGTAAAGTAATGAAATCACTTGATTTTTTCCCCTGTTGATATCACATTCTGCTTTGCATGTGATCTTGTCTCGTTTGCATTAGTTATACATATTTTCTTCGTATTTCTTAGTTTTCATGGATTTTATCGAGTTAAATATGAAACCAACAAATATAAATATCATTGTCAGTGTTCTGACATAACACAAAGTCTTGCCCAAAACCGATATCTCTTGGAGAAACTTGAACTAATCTTGGATTTACCCTAGTTTGACGCATCATATACATATATACTTGGAGCATCGCCATCGGTTTTCGTGGCTTTAAATGTCGATTATGACGTCATGATTTCCATTGAAAAACAATGTAATCCACGAAAACTAATGTCCCACGATAACCCATGATCTGACGGTAAATCACCCTTTCCTTAATTATTTGTTGCTTGCTTAAAATTATCTTACCTTATTTGTTTATGAAATCAATTTTTATATCCGCAAGTTTGATTTGTTGTTGCTTATAAACCATTAATTCCTCATGGTCATTGATTTGTCACTACAATAAACTGTTATGTAGACTTGGAAGAACCGCCACTGAATTTAACGCACTTACAGGGTTGACATAATGCATTCTCTAAGCCCATAGTAATGAAAGATTGAACATCTTCCCAAAACAATGAACCTAAATAACACATTTCTTCTGTCTTTTCCCACATAATCATGAACCTATCGCTTTTAATGATAGCAATATCTATTTCCTTCTGGAAATGCCTAGACGAACCAAACCTTTATCCCTTCTGTTCAAGGCTTCTCGTGTTTTGAAGTTGAACTCCCTGTCATGATTTGTCAAAAGAATGTTGCGCAAAGCATGCCAATGCCAATTATGTTGCCTTTTTAGTATAGTCGGTGTCCTTATTAGCTAGGAGCTGGTCCAAATACTCATCGGTTGAACTGCCAAACCTGACACTGGCAGCTGCCATTTGTGTACAAACGATCATGACGTAATTAAAATGGGAGACAATTCAGAGTAAACTGCAACCACAGGCTACCAAAATCCGACCGATAACGTGCTTATATTTAATTATATCCTCGGGTTATATCAATACAAATCAATATTTTGTTTTTTTTTTCTGAAAATACTATGAAATTTCACAAAACATGGTTAACCACCATACATTTAAATTTTCAAGGGTTATTCAACGATGAATAATTTAGGATATTCCATGGACTTGAGTATTGTGTAAAGGTTATTCAACCTTTGTGCTAATTTCAAGAAAAATATCCAGATTATTTTATGTCATGTGACTTTATTTGAACCAATAAATCAATTACTTATTATGTAAGGTATAATAATAGGGAAGATTTTTTTTTAAAATGGGACATTAGTTTTACATATATTGGATATCACTCAGATTTTGTTTTATATTATTACAGAAATTTGACACACTGGTTGGGGAGCGAGGAGCCCAGTTGAGTGGAGGACAAAAACAGCGAGTTGCTATTGCTAGGGCTCTTGTCAGAGATCCTAAAATTCTACTGTTAGATGAAGCTACCTCTGCTCTGGATACAGAAAGTGAGGCTATAGTACAGGAAGCCTTAGACAAGGTCAGAATTTTATATAACAAATCTTCTTGCTTTGCTTGCAGTATAACATTTTCATTCAGATGTACTTTGTCCTAAATTTTAGTAAGAAATAGTTTACAATTGGTATATTTTTTTGCAGATACTCTGTGGTTTAAGTTAAAAAGCTTAATTAAGGGAAACATAATTTAAGTAAAGTTTGATAGACTTGATATGATTGATACCACTGATAGCTAGAACCATGTATTCTCCGATTATATGTTTGAATATCACATATGGGATTTGAGTAAATGTGAAACTTTCAATCTTCAGTATAGATTCTGACTACCTTGTATAGCATTTAAAATCATTTTTTTAATGGATTTAAAGGATACGGCTGGTAGATGGTATTGTGTTGATATTTAATTTGGACTGTGATTCCTCTGCCAATTTGCAGATTTCCGTGTGTCGGATCCTGTCTGGCTCCTTCATATTAAATATAATATTATACTTTAACTGAGCTTATGAATGGTTATACATGTATTTGCAGGTCAATGATTGTTTCAATAACATCCATATTTCAAGCTTTATTGTTAAATTATAGGCTAGAGCTGGCAGAACAACTATTGTCATTGC
>MJUU01017083.1:102262-142282 GCA_002080025.1 Modiolus philippinarum | reverse complement strand
TTACGGCCATTGTAGGTGTTTCCTGTTATCTTTCTTATATTAATTTTAGAAATAAAAAAAGCAATGAAGTTTATTTGACGGAACTATAAGTATTATTTAACCTTCGAAATAAATCACCCGTATGACAAATTGAAAGTCATTAATTGTTAAGGAATTGTCTAGTATTACACCTCATTAGTAATTAATTTCTCAAGCATTAAAACAAATTGAATACAGCCTTTTATTAAACCGGTTGTCAATAAGTGATTCAAGTTTCATATTTTTAAAGACAACCTTTTAGCAATTCAATTCAATTCAATATTTTATTGCCATTATACATATATATGTATGCGACACAATAAAATTAAAACAATAAAATACATAATTAAACAATAAATCAAGTAAACAATTTAAGAGTCCCCTGTCCTCAGTTCGGTTGACTGTTTCAAAAAGGAACCTAGTTTGTTCACCTGATTAGGAGTGCTTGGATTGAGGATATAATTAACTTTATCTATATCAGATAACATATAAAAATTTTCATTTTCATTATTTAAAAAATCAAAATAGTGTTTTCTTGTGGCAATATTTACATCACAATATAATAATAAATGGGTCTCATCCTCTATTGTTTTACATTTCTTACAAAGTCTTTCTTCTCTTGGAATTTTTAAATACCTCCCCTTTTCAATTAAAAATTGTGGTCACTTATTCTATATTTTGTAATTAGTTTTCTGTATTCAAAATTTTGAGAAGATAAATAACTCTCTTCAGAGATTTTACATGATTGCTTTAAAGTTTTATATAACTTGAGTTTACTATTGTCATCAATGTTTGCTAGTTTATTCTTAAATAAATTAGCATAAAAATATATAATTTTTGACTTAATTTTGTCTCTTTTACTTTTTGTAATTTTCCCCAAGGAGTGTGCCTTAATAGTATCCAGATCTATATCCAACTCCTCCAAAATATCTTTAATATAAGTAAACCATGAATAAATTCCAACATCATTTAAATTTTTTGTAAGTAAAAAAGATTCTTTTAATAAAGGGTTAATCTCCTCAGAATTTAGTCTGATAAAGTACAAAATAGAATAAAATTTAATATATAGTTCAAGGGGGAATCTTCCCAAGTCTATTCTTACTCCAAGGTTAGATGAGCTTTTTCGAACTCCAAGTAAATATTTGCAGTATTGCAAATGCAACTTTTCCATAGGGGTTTTATCTATATAATGAAATATTTCTAAATGTTTACCCGAGATTTCTGATCTCTTTTTTGCTCTATAATATGTAATATAGGTATCCAAAAAAGTCACTTCTGAATTATACAAGGCAATAGGTTTTACCAATGAATGAAAGAGATTATTTGATACTTTTACTGGTAAGTTACACAAGGAACTAGTGTATGACTTCACAACAAAAAGAAAGTTTTTGATGGATCTGTGTGACTTGGCAATAAATGTCGAAATTCAAACTCTCAATGGTGAGTATGTCATATTTCTATTATTATGAAGTTGTTTGATTGTTGATAAGCCATTGTAGCTAGTTTTGATCCAATTCGTTTGTAATAGCATCATTTGCGAATGGCACTAATATAGATAATTTTCAAACTCCTGTTTGAAGATTAACTTCTGGTATTTGTTCTTGTCATGACTAAATAGAAGAAGCTATCATAAACATAGCGGTAATTTAACGAGTATTTTAACTTATATAAATGACGTGTTGTAACCCGTGAAAATAAAGGATTTGCCCTTCAAAGCAGCAGCTAGTTAAGTTTGGTTCTAGAGGTCCTATGCTACAAATTTTAAAGGAAACCTACGAAAATTGAGAAAATATGGCAAAATTGCATAGAAGTGGCGAGTTCATTGCCTGAATCTTTGATATTAAAGTAGGAAAATGTAATTTGATTTAATTTGCTTTGATAGTGTACTTAAACAGTTTTGAAGATTTGATGCATTCGCAAAATTGATATGCTTAACGAAATCAATTCACGGGAAAGTTGTTGCAACCGCGAATTCAAAACTTGTAGAAGTGGAATTTATTGAGAAAATCGCGGAAAAAAAGACGACGCGAATATTTCTCAGTTAACAGTAGATTTTGACTGTATGAATGTTACTTCATATCTACCTGGGTAATTCAATATAACAGATAATTCCTAGAAATAATTCTGTACAGGTAAACTATTACGTCATTAAAATGGTACGTGGTTGACAAGGTATGTCAACAGTTGACAAAAGTTAGGTTTACCTCAGTCACAATAAAAGGTAGGTAGACACATATGTACACATTGTTGTTCATTTTTGAAGGCCTCATGGTCACTTCAAAATGAAGAACAACAATAAAAGTGTTGTTCCATTGCTTTGTTTTACAATGGAATTGTAGAGACATGGTCTTATGTGCATTTACTCCATATCCCTTCATTCATTGCTTATTATATCAAATTATCTTCATTTTTCTTTTTTTTTGTTTCGTTTCATAATTCACCAAGTAAACATAACTTGAGGACAAATTGGGCAACTATCAAGTTTTAATATTTCCACTCATCTATAGATCTGTCTTGGGTGGTTGTAAGTCAGATAATCTGTCTGAAGCTAGTTGAAAAGGAGATAAATCTGCCACGAGCTAGATTTGAGGGAGTTAATTGTCTCTTTAGCTGCTTGTAAGTGAGATAGTTCTGTCTTGTTCTGCTTACAAGGGAGATATATCTGTTTTAAGCTTGTTGTAAGAGAGAGAAATCTGTCTTGAAGTGTTTATAAGGGAGGGAGAGAAGCAAATCTGTTTCGAGCTTGTTTAAAGGCAGATAAATCTGTCTTTAGCTGGTTGTAACAACGGTAGTTAAAGGATGCGATAGAATGGAAAAGAATCCATAGAGATGGCAAAAACTAAAATACGGAAAAAGACATAAATGTAATGCAGCCACGCAGAACAAAAACAGGACATTCAGAACTATGGCAACAATAGTGTGAACTCATATTAAAACTGACATCAGGTACTCTTGGAGGTTAAGCATGTTCTGACCCGACAACGACACACAGTCAGTAAGACATATATTGTTTTCAAAGATCTGTTGTGTGGCTGATTGGTTAATGCCGTTTTCTTATCCTTCGACAAACCCATTAAAAATCCATAGTATATACGTGTAATTTTTGTAACCCTTTTCCACTACCAAGGTAAAAATTTGAAAAGGTGTTCTAAATCTTTTTAGCATTAAAACTTTAACAAGGACAAATCAGTACGACAAACATCTCTAACGAAGACAAAAATAAAATTTTACAGAATGATAAACAAGAAAACAAAATATGAATAGGGTCTGTAAGTCTCGTCATGTGACACCGAGAAATCACGATAAAATTGCAATTTGAAAACGTTTCCCGCCAAATTATGACGTTGCAGGATTATGACGTTCAAATTTTTTGCTTGAAACGTCATATGTTTTTGTTTAAAACGCAACTTCCGGGTACAAGTTTTGGTCCCGGAAGTTTCAAAATTAGACGAGACTTACAAACTGACACTGACAGTGTGAACTCCCATGAAAACTAATAGTGACATAGGATGCTCTGGAAGGGTAAGCAAGTCCTAACCCGTAACCAACACCCATCCCACTATCAATGAGTCAAACCGACAAAGACGTAAAATTTAGCCTAAAATATCTGTTTTCATTTGGGGGACCTACATGGTAATATCATTCAATGATCGCATTTCAAGGATGGAACACACTCTGAAGCATTATGGACATCTCTTTTAAAATTACTGACCATCTTGATAAACAACTAAAGTATATGCTCGACATACGCTCGAAAAGTACCGTATATCGGGATAGTTTCGCATGTGTTTAATTTTCGCTAATTTCGCGGATGACAATCTTGCGCGAAAATTTGCCTCCGCGTAAATCAAATGTATTATATAAAATAATTATACGTAAACTATAAACACAGCGAATAATTCACACCTTTGTTTTACACCCAAATCGCGAACAAAAGCCGACGCCAAAATAACCTGATATACAGTATATTGCTGCTGAAAAAGGAAATTTCATAATTTGGAGATTGAAATCATCAAGTTAGTCATTTAGTTCAGACTTCAAATTTCCATTTTTGTCAACGTACAACAGAAGATTACGTACGAAGCTGAAGTACTTGTATCCGTTGATTCTATAATTTCAAGCTCATTGTAAAAGATCTGGTGTATTCCCTAAATTTCGGATTATTATGACAAAGTACATCCTCAGTGTAGCGAAATCTTAAATTAAAGGACTGGGCTGGATATTATTTTCTCTGTTTAATGGAAATGTCAGCTTAAAGCGGCTAGCAGTTAGTTTCCATGGGAATCCATATTGCCTGTTGAAAAACAAACGCTACCTCCAAATTCGCAAAAATATTGTCTAAAAGATTCTAACATCTTGATTACGTCATTTTCAATTTCTTGTTTGTCTCAGTGTTATTCTTATCAAATTATATATGTTTTGTCTCTCCCTACTACTTAAAGATATGTATGCGTTCTCTTTTTTAGCGCAAAACACTGATAATCAGATATTAATTTCGGTTTATAGTTTATTATGTTACAGAATTGTAGAAAGTCAATGTTTTGTGTGGAGATCAACTTATCTTGAGCTTGTTGTTAGGGAAGTATATCTAGCTTGGGCTGGTTCTAAGAGAGAGTACTCGGTAGAACTTACTATATTTATTAGCAAATGTAAACAATGATAGGAACAAGAAATATCACACCAAAGTCATTCATAGATTGTTTTATATGGCTTCAGACAAAATATGAAAAAAAGCATTATCTACATCAGCCAAAAAAAAGTTTTGATTCAAATTGTTTTGATAATTTCAATCCATGAATCAGCATGGAGACAGAGGAGTAAACAATAATGGGATATGGAGTAAATGTTCATGAGACAAAGGCTCTACAACTACGTAGCATAACCAATCAATTTTTGGAACCGCACTTTTTTTGTTGTTCTTAATCTGATCTGGAAAGAATCGGGAACAGTGAGGCTTCAAATCAGCTTTTTTCTCAGAATGTTTTGCACAAGCATGTGCAAATCATTTTAGTCAAATTTTCTGTCATATTAAATCGAACGCTCTGTTAAATTCGAACAGAAAGGCCCAGCCAATGCATCACCATTACATATACCTGCCAAGAAGTATTTCTTAATTAATCAAACAGAAATTTCGCAATATCACATCAGTTGTGTGGATAAAAGTCGGAGGAGGACATTTCCGAAAAAATAGTGGACGTTTCCGAAATATTATTACATTCACCTCTTCCATAAGCTATGTAAATCAAATTGGTGCCTTTTGTTTAAAAACAAAAACATGCATGCTATATCATTATAAAAGAAAATCCTTTAGCATCAGGAACAGCTACCCGCACTGCAGGCGGAAAGGTATGCAGGATGACAAATTATCTTCAGTTTAAGTGTCATTGTACGGTGCATCTGCCATTATCTCCACGACAAAAGTGTCGTCCTTCGCATAAAGACAAACAAAGACTGACCTGGTCATTTGCTAAAAAATGCACCTACAGTGACTGTAAAATTTCAAGCACAATTAACCACAGAACTCCACAACAAAAACACATATGACTTACAGAAAGAAACCAAACGTATTCACGATAGACACTCGGTACATCTGGACTTGGTACCGACACTTGCAAATACCAACTCTATCGATCAACCAAATACCAGAAGATTTCTCTAACTATAAAACCACTTTATTAAACAAAAACTGATACAAACAATGATTTTTAATGTTTACCTGTAATAAAGATTTCGGAAAAGGGATGTTAGGTTTTTCGGAAACGTCCATTCAGGATTTTTCCTTTTTTTCGGAAATGTCCTACGCCCATAGAAGTACAATACAGTTTTAAAATAACGATTTCACACTTTATAAGTTCATTCTACAGAAAATGTCTGACTTTCACCGACAGGAGCTGTGATTTATTAACATACATTGTGTACCCTCTCCTTATAGTTCAGCGGCCAAGTCGATAAAAGTGGCTTAGTTTATGAGTTTAATGCACTCTCCTAACATGACTAGTTTTTATATATGTTAATCTCTGATGTGTCTATTTTTATTTTCAACAGGTCGTCTATGATTCGTACGGCACGATTTTGTAGAATTCTCGTTTAAATGAGTAGAGGGAATTTTACAATTGTTTGTTTGTTTTTTTATTATTTTAAACCCACACGATCTTATATTATAAAAGCTGTAAACTATCTATTCTATATAATATAAAATATTTACATCATATCTTTTAGCAATTTCAACATTTTTAATTCGCATTTTTGGTTTTACAGTTCCAATTTTTTTTTGTATCGTCTGCGACAAAAGTCGCTGAAAGCTAGACATAGGTATTGCTTTTCGGCAGCGGCAAAAGCGGCGTCTCAATTAAGAATTGAATGCATTATTTTGAAGTTTCATTGGGATATGAAAAGGTTGACTGAAGCACATTTTTAATGAAGCGCGGTAGCGCTTCATGCTAAATGTGCGCCCGGTCAACCCTTTCATAGTCCCTATGAAACTTCAAAATAAAGCATTCAATTCATATAATTATATTTTACACGCGAAATATAAAAAAATAACTTTATTTACAGGGAAGTACATCATGTACATTTACAAATTCATCCGCCACGTGAACACGTTGTCAAATGAGTTTCATGGGAGTGATATGCCACGTGATCGATATTCACCTATCAAACTGACGGAATTCAAATGAATATTCATGAAATGTAATTATTTAACATTTAGCTTGTAGAACTGAACTAGGAAGACTTCCAATAGAGGCTGATATAAAATGTCACTCTTTATTGTATTTAAAAAGACTTTTTTCTAATAATATAAATCCTATTTTAAAAGAATCTTTTGAATTATCTCAAAATTTAGACAGTTCTGGAATATATACATGGTATTCGTATGTTAAAGATATAATGACAGAAACAGATTTAGTTGTTGAAAATTCAAGTGAAAAAAAATATTAGTAAAAAATACACAAATAAAAATGAAAAAACAAAGATTAAAAATAAATTAAAATCTTATTATGAAAATTTTTATTTAAATAAAATTCATAAACTTGAAGATAAAAATAAACTAAAATTATATATAAATATATAAAACAGTCCATAGCCAAAGATTACTACTTGTCCTGTGCAAGATTTGAATATCGAAAAATTATTACAAAATTTAGAGTAAGTGATCACAATCTTTTAATTGAAAAAGGCAGATATTTAAAGATTCCTAGAGAAGAAAGATTATGTAAAAATTGTAACGTAATAGATGATGAAACACATTTTATATTAAATTGTTCCATTAATAGAACTCTAAGAATAGATTTTATCAGCTTCTTAAATAATGATATCAATTTTTGTGAATTAAATGAAAATGAAAAATTAGTTTATATCCTCAACCCATCCACCATAGAGCTTGTGAATAATTTAGGTTCCTTTCTGAAAAAGTCATTAGAACTGAGGGCAGGGGAATCATAATATCAATTGCTCATTGTTTATTATTTTATCGTTTTTATATTGTCACATACATGACTTTGTATATATGACAAATAAAGTTCTTGTATTCTTTAAAAGTATATTACTTATATGTGCCGTCTTTTGTCCACATGTAGCTTATGGTGTAAGCTATTCAGCATCACATTTTTCAGATGACCTCGACCTTGTCTTCATGTTTCAGTGACTTCATAAAAATTGCGACATAGTTTCACACGCAAGATGATTTCTCTTGATTTGTAATACAAAGATCGATTATATTTTCTAATTTTACGTTTTTTTTAAGGTTAAATGCTTACTGCCAAACTGTCGGCCAGCTCAATGAAATTTGTGTGTTATACTGTCGCATTGCGGTAGAATAATGAAAGTTCTGAACAACACGAGTCAGTAGTGTCAATTAGAGACCAGTACTGTTTTTTTAAATCTTCAAGTCATTGAAAGTCAAATATAATTTAACGGATTCGCGCCAAAATCCCCCATAATGTAAAGAATATCATAACGTCTCAGTTTTTCTTGTATGTATAATCCGTTTCTGGCATTCTTTAACAACATTTGCATAAACGGGACGTAAACGGAACAATCTCTTTTCAAGTTAACTCAAATATCAAGTGGCTGTGATAAAACATACACTGATTTTAAAGAGCCGCAAAAATCATATGTTATTATGCTTCCTCTAAAAAAAACTGCATTAATAGTGTCTAGTATACTATTTTGGCATAGTATACCTACTGCCATGTTCTATGCCTGTCATGTGACTTGGAAGGCGGAGTTACAGTATTGTCAATCAAATAGTGATGAAAATCTTACTTGTAGGGATCTACTGTCATAGAAATCAACCTTAATTTGGTAATATTTCTAATAAAATAAAGTTTTTACCCACTTGTGACCATTCATTGTAATTATCTCTTCATTTTAAATCATGAAATAAATGAATTTCAGAGATCTTTCAAATTTCCATGACATTATGCAACTATTGAAATATAGGAATTTAATCTGACAGTAACTAAATCAAACAACTATTTATTAAATTTGAAACTGTAATAAAAAGATGAAAATTAATGACACAGTCAGCATAATAATGATAATAACATTGTGTTTAGCAATGACTATGCCAAAATAGTGGTCAGGGTTGANACTATCTATTCTATATAATATGAAATATTTACATCATATCTTTTAGCAATTTCAACATTTTTAATTCGCATTTTAGGTTTTACAGTTCCAATTTTTTTTGTATCGTCTGCGACAAAAGTCGCTGAAAGCTAGACATAGGTATTGCTTTTCGGCAGCGGCAAAAGCGGCGTCTCAATTAAGAATTGAATGCATTATTTTGAAGTTTCATTGGGGTATGAAAAGGTTGACCGAAGCACATTTTTAATGAAGCGCGGTAGCGCTTCATGTTGAAAATGTGCGCCCGGTCAACCCTTTCATAGTCCCTATGAAACTTCAAAATAAAGCATTCAATTCATATAATTATATTTTACACGCGAAATATAAAAAATAACTTTATTTACAGGGAAGTACATCATGTACATTTACAAATTCATCCGCCACGTGAACACGTTGTCAAATGAGTTTCATGGGAGTTGCAACTTCACATTGATATGCCACGTGATCGATATTCACCTATCAAACTGACGTAATTCAAATGAATATTCATGAAATGTAATTATTTAACTTTAAAAGTATATTACTTATATGTGCCGTCTTTTGTCCACATATAGCTTATGGTGTAAGCTATTCAGCATCACATTTTTCAGATGACCTCGACCTTGTCTTCATGTTTCAGTGACTTCATAAAAATCGCGACATAGTTTCACACGCAAGATGATTTCTCTTGATTTGTAATACAAAGATCGATTATATTTTCTAATTTTACGTTTTTTTTAAAGGTTAAATGCTTACTGCCAAACTGTCGGCCAGCTCAATGAAATTTGTGTGTTATACTGTCGCATTGCTGTAGAATAATGAAAGTTCTGAACAACACCAGTCAGTAGTGTTACTGTTTTTTAAATCTTCAAGTCATTGAAAGTCAACTATAATTTAACGGATTCTCGCAAAAATCCCCATCATAACGTCTCAGTTTTTCTTGTATGTTTAATCCGTTTCTGGCATTCTTTAACAACATTTGCATAAACGGGACGTAAACGGAACAATCTCTTTTCAAGTTAACTCAAATATCAAGTGGCTGTGATAAAACATACACTGATTTTATTAGGGACCGACCATTTAACCTGAAGGGGGGGGGTATGGTTTTTTTTTCTGGACAGAAAAATTTTTTCGCGCTTTACGCGAAACAAATTATTTATTTTTTTTCAAAATCAACATTATTTTTTTGGGCAGAAAGCCTCATTCAGAAATTTTTTTTTCATCATTTTGGCAGCCAAAATATTTTTTCACATAAAATCAGATCCAAAATATTTTTTTAGAAAAAAACCATAGCCCCCCCCCGCTTCAAGTTAAATGGTCGGTCCCTAAAGAGCCGCAAAAATCATATGATATCAAAGTGGGAAATCGGACACATTGGTTAATCAAGATACAAAATATGTCCTCTTCATACATTAACTAGTATAATTCAAGATCAAGGAAATGCCACAAGAGCACAAATCTAAAAAATGTGTCCTATTGAAATAAAAACTTAGGACCCAAAACAGAATAATGTGTTCTATGTCAATAAAAACTGGTAGATCATAAATCAATATAATGTATTCCCTCGTTGGAAGGCCGTAGATTGGTAGATTTAAACAGAACAATTTGTTTTTCTAGGATTAAGACCAAGGGTTTGCACATCTGAATAATGTGCCTTATTAGAAATATATATATATAATTTTAGGTCCCAAAATTAGGAAAAAATTGTCCTATTTGAATAAAAACTGATAGACTGCAAATCAATATGATTTGTTCTACTCCAATGATAGCCGGTAGGTCACAAATAAAATAAATATTTGCTCTACTAGGATACAGACCTATAGGTCCCGAGTCAGAAGAATTTGATTTATTGGCATAAAAATTGGAAGATCGCAAATCTATTGAATTAAGACTGTTATGTCATAAATCAGAAAAACTTGTACAACTTGTAGATTCTGGATCAGAAAATACATCCTAAAGGGGAACTTGCCGATTAGTCATGAACAGAATAATGTGTGCTACTATGGTAAAAAGCAGATAGGTCCCATCTCATAGTATGTCCTATTGGAATAAAGATATATACGTCCAGAAAGAGAATTATGTGTTCTATTTGAACTGGTAGATCCAAAATTCGAATAATGTATCATACTTAAGGGCATACGATACAGTTACAGGGGAGATAATAACGTTGTTATGTGGAGTGCTAACGTTTTCCCGATTTTCGTGACGTCGCTCAAAACATAGTCGTGAATTCGCGGGAAATGGACAGTATTATAGTTTTAAACGTAACCCACACCATTGTATTCATCACTGCGAAATGCAGTTTCCAGGATGTTACTCACAACACATCTGTTTTATCAATTTACAACGTAAAAATTTTAACATCACTTTATTATTGTATTCACAAAATAGGCCTTGAATTTAACTAAAAACTGTCTTATCGGTATCACAGGGGCTAGGCTCGCTAGATGTTCAAATAATACTATATTTATAGTATTATTTTTACATTGAACGAGCCTAGCCCCTGTGATCGGTATATGGTGGGGCGGGGTGCATAAAACGTGCAACTGTGAATGATCGGCTGTGTATTAGAAAATGGGCCCACAAGGGGCATGAGTATTTGAACAAGTCGCACAACAGCTATGTAGTTACTGTAGACGTCGTGTTGTGAAAGTTTAGCGAATACCAAGTGAATACAGGATTCACTGGTTTGATTTACGAGACATCTAATACCCCGGTATGTTAAATAGTTGGTAAATGCCCGGTCTATCTTCTGTACCTTCTAGGATAAAATAAATGTTGTATTCATTTTTTTGTCCATTAATTACGATAATTCAAGATCTAAATTTTCCATGCTCTTAGAATTGAATCAAAACACTAAACACGACATTCTTGTTAACTGTTACTTGCATGTTTTTGGTCGCTTGTTATTTAGACATTCCGAACTGAATTTACGTAAACGGAAATGTATGAGTCACACGAAGATGGACCACACTTTCAAATATACATTTTTCGTCTTGCACCATGTGAGACCATTATCGGAATTGACCCGAAAAAAAATGCATCGTGCGACAACCAGTTTGAAACAAATATTTGGGACACTTATTTGTGATAGTGTCTACCACCTGATGAATAAATGCAAATAGAACGAAGAAGATTAATAGGATCTTGCATAAGGTCAGATTAAAGATCGGGATATCTTTCACAAGTGTAAGAAATTTCGTCTTTTCTCGAGTGGAGCGTAGCGGAACGAGAGGAAAAGACGTACAATTTCTTACACGAGTGAAAGATATCCCGATCTTTAATTTTGATCCTATGCAAATCCTATTTCTTCCGTAAAAAGCGATAAGAAACGTCTGGTAACCTTTACTGTTTGAACAACGTTGTCGCCATTTGAGTATTCTTTACATTGTGACGTCAGGTGTTTTATGACGTTAAGTCATGGTTACGATTGTTGTTTCACAAAAATCAACACGTCTGGTTGGTCATTTACCGGTGTGAGATGAGGTCGCGTGCATCGATCTCACATGGGTCATCTCCCACTGTAAACCACCATTTACTGAAGAATCAAGATTTTTTATTCTCTAAAAACCATTGATAAACGTAGGTACAGAAGAAAAACCGGCGGGTAAAGATGAATGACGTTATACCGAGAGAAATACAACGCAACGTCATTTACCGCCATAATATTATTTTTCGGTAAATTTTTGACAGTTTTTTTCAAATATTTTAAAAACTAGCACATGGACCCCCTATTTTCTCATTAGTTTTCAGAAGAAGGCCACCAAGAGAACCATAAGGAAAAATCAATAGTCGATTTTTTTTTATATTCTGCTGAAGTGAAATATCCAGGTAAATCCTGCAATTTGATTGGTTACCTTGACAGGGGATATGAGACCGTATCCCCGTGGTAGCAAAATCACAGTTTTTAAACACTTTTAACAGAACATTATAGCACTTCTAGCAGAATATAAAAGTTATTCGGGCTTCACAGGGGATACGGGTTCATATTCCCTGTCTGTGCCCTATATTCCCTTCGCCTGACGGCTCAGGGAATATAAAACACAGACAGGGAATATGAACCCGTATCCCCTGTGAAGATTCCCGAATAACATATAATATCTCGATTTCAATCCAGGCATATAACTATAATTTAGCATTACATATACAAAAACACCAAATAAGAGATATATCGGATGTTGTTATTATATTTTGTCATAATTCCATTTATAGGCAATGAAATGAGCATTACAGATAAAAAAAAACAGAACTAAAATAGCATTACAGATAAAAAAAACAGAACTAAAAAAGTCCACGTTGGCCAAAGTTACTCAATCTCTGAGTGCTCAATATATATCTGTATTTACATGTTATTTGTTGTTGTATAAACATATGTTTGTATGTCTTGTATGTTTTGTCATTGTATTTGCTTGGTCCCTATGGGCGTAAATTTGCAAATAAAGTTATTACTAAAATAGCCCAAGTACTTCGAAAATTACAATCATTTAAAAATGCCCATAAAAAACGCAAATTATTGGATTTTGCCCTAAAATTAGCCATTTTCAACGTTAAATGTCTAAAAAGTAAGTCACGAAGGTATGTTTTTCTTTTCAGATTTGGAATCCCCATGTCAAAATTTACGTTATATTAGATTGTCGTGAAAAAATCAATATGGGATAAACACCGTTACGTCCCAAATCAGAATAA
This sequence comes from Modiolus philippinarum, assembly GCA_002080025.1. Classification (NCBI taxonomy): domain Eukaryota; kingdom Metazoa; phylum Mollusca; class Bivalvia; order Mytilida; family Modiolidae; genus Modiolus; species Modiolus philippinarum. The sequence continues at coordinate 128,971 of MJUU01017083.1, read as the reverse complement.
GTTGTGCGATAGAGTTAAAGATTAATAGGATCTTGCATAAGGTCAGATTAAAGATCGGGCTATCTTTCACAAGTGTAAGAAATTTCGTCTTTTCTCGAGTGGAGCGTAGCGGAACGAGAGGAAAAGACGTAGAATTTCTTACACGAGTGAAAGATATCCCGATCTTTCATTTTGACCGAATGCAAGATCCTATTTCTTCCGTAAAACACGGATAGAAATATCTTGAAACTTATAACATGTGACCAACGTTGTCGCCATTTGAGTGTTCCTCACATTATGACGTCAGGTGTTTTATGACGTTTAATCATGGTTACGATTGTTGTATCACAAAAATCAGCACGTTTGGTTGGTCATTTACCGGTGTGAGATGAGGTCGCGTGCATCGATCTCACATGGGTCATCTCCCACTGTAAACCACCAGTTACGGAAGAAGGATTGTTTCTAGATCAGAAAATGTGTCGTACCAGGGAAATGACCGTTAGGTAACAACAAATAATAGAATGTCCTATTGGAAAGACTGTTAGGTTCCAAATTAAAATAATTTCCTACTGAAATACAAACTTATATATTCCAAATCAGAATAATATGCCTTTACGGGGTTAACACCGATATGTCTAAAATTTAAGTATTGTTTAGTGGAGTAATAAAGAATGATTGGTCCCATTTCAGAACCACATGTCAATGTGACATGTCTGTCTGTGCTTCCTTGCATATTGACATCAAATCAGTATTTCTAGTACGACCTGTTATCATAAATTCAACAAGGGTTCATTATACAACTTATGTTTCTTATGATGTATGTAAAAAAAAAATATGGAACTTAACAAATAGCTAAATTCCGAAGTTAATGTTATTTATTTTCTGCTTATACGCATTTCGACAACTTATGTCTCATCAGTGCAGATCAAACCAATACATTTGGAAGTCCATTAACCGAAAAACGTGTAAAAGTTGATAGAGAGAAAGTAAATAGAAAAGCCAATTCATGCATATTCATTCTTATTTGGACTGTATTTTGACGTGAGTATTTTTCTGTTAATTACAGGTCAAACATTAACAATTCATGCAAATTCTTTCTTATTTTAAATGTATTTTGACGTGAGTATTATTCTATTAGCTACAGGTCCAACATGGCAGCATCTAACCTTCAGTGTGGTCCATGTGCATACAATGACATCAATAAAGTCGCACACAAATGGTGTACCAGTTGTCAAGAAGGTTTTTGTAAAGACTGTGAGAAGTTGCACAAGGTTAAGAAGATTTTGAAGGACCATAAACTTATAGGAATTGAAGACTATCGTAGGCTTTCTAGAATTTCTGTTCAACAAACCTGTCAAGAACACGAAAAGATCCTTGATTCGTACTGTAAATTACATGATGTGCCTCTTTGTTTATCTTGCGCAAAATCTCACCATAGATCCTGCGAGGACATTATACCTTTGGCGGATGCTGCTAAAAATGCAAAACAATCATCCGCTTTAGCTGATTTGCAAGAAACCATTTCAGTCGTCCTCAAAAATGTGCAAACAATAATTCAAAATACAACCCCGGTACAACTGATGGAAGACGAGAAGAGAATAAAAGGAGAAATAAGAGAGGTACGAACAAAAATAGACAAACATTTAGATGAGATGGAACAAAACTTAATTCTAGAGTTAAACGCAAAGCTAACATCGTATAAATCAAAGCAAAATGAGGTTCTAAAGATTGTTAAAGAATCAGAAAAAACAATGAAAAACTTGAAAGCCCAGACATCCGAGTTGAAACATCTTGCATCCGATTTACATATTTTCCTGGGAACCTGTAGGATAAACAGAGAGATACATGAATCCTTAAAATCAACATTGAAACAAAATGTCATTGAAAACTACAATGTTAATGTCTAGATTGATCAAGTTCTGAGATCTCTTCTGACTGATGTTAAAACATTTGGAAAAATTCACTTTGATGTGACCCAGACACATGTACAGTTGTCACAACCAAAGATCGCTCAGGCACAAACACATTTACATCCTGTTACGAAAGGCGTAAGTGAAATCGAAGCCAATCTGAAACAAAGATTTACCATAAAAAAAGAATGTTGTGATATGTGGGTTACTGGATGTGCAATCTTCCCTGACGGGAACATTTTAATAGCAGACTTTTACGGTAAGAAACAATTAATGCAGTACAATCAGAATGGAAGACATGTCCGTGACATCCCAGTCTCCGGTAAACAGTGGGGTATAACAGTGATAGATTCAGACCATGTGGCAGTATCCTATGGTCCATTAAAATACATTGAGATTCTGAACATACGGAGCAGCAAAGTAAAAAAGAAAGTAAATTTAGACGGCCCCGTCTTTGGATTATCCTACCAAGAAGGAAAACTTTATGTTGTTGTTTTACTTCATGGCATAGTTGTCATTGACACGTCAGGTAAAATAGCCAACACTATAAATATAGACGTTAAGTACGTGTTTTATGTGACAACTACAACAGACAGGATATATTACTCTGATTGGAATGAACATACAGTAACATGCTGTGATATCTCCGGTAAACAAATCTGGAAATTCAGGGACGATTATTTAGGATACCCATGCGGTCTATCTGTGGACATCAATCAGAACGTATTCGTTGTAGGATGTGCTTCTCACAATGTTGAGATTATATCACGTGACGGCAGAACAAGGAAAATATTACTTACTGAATCTGATGGTTTAGCAGGTCCGTTAGCTATAGCCGTTGATAGGCATACCGGGGATATCTTGGTTTGTAATAAATCTGATACAAAAGCGTTTCTTTTAAAAACCTCCCAAAACAAATGAACAAAACTACTGTGATCGAAATTTTTGCATTAATATATTTGATTGAAAGATAAACTGAAGCAAAATAATTTATTCATAAAAATATTACCACATACAGGACTCTACAATAAATTTTGTTTAGACTTGTGCGTTGCTAGATTTACTAAAATAAAAGCATCAGAATTTTGATGTGTGATCCATAATGAACAAATGAAGAGATTGTTAGTGAATATTTATGCGACAAAATACCAAAATAGTAAAAATTAAAAAGTTTTAATTTGTTAGAAACTATACATAAACTTGTCAAGTTTAAGAAAAATAGAAATGAGAAGAGTCAAAATAAGTGAAATCCGTTCCTTCCGTCTAAAAGAGAATAATACAAAGACAATACAACCTTATAAACACAAAGATACAATGACAACGCATAAGTAAGACACAGAAAAGAAAAAATGAGACACATTTACATATGAACAATCAGCCGAAAACAATCTTTAGTTGTACCTAGAAACGCTGAAGTAAATTAGTAAGCAATTATATAAATAGTGAAAAGAAAAATGTCAATAAACTTTCTCTACTACTTAATTAGATGTAATATTTATCGAAAGGATATGGAGAAAATGAACATGAGACCTTAATACATATGTTAACTCCAACTCAATGAATTGTAATGAGCTGTATGGCAATTTCGGAAATTAATTCCTCAACAGCACCACTAGAAGCAGCCAAAAATAGGAAAATTAAAAAAAATGTTTATGCATAAAACCAAACGAAATCCTAAGAATTAGTAATACCAAATATAGCTAAGGACAAAACTACGATGGAGGGAGTTAAATCTTACGTTTTAGAATTTACATAAATTTAGATAATAGTTATAATCTATGTGTACATATGAGATATAATCTCATTTACAAGTACACCATATCTAAGAAAAATAAAGAGCATACATCTCAACACGGGGAATATTGTTTTACGAACTCCACATTGCATTAAAAGACAAACTCCCGTATTAAATATTTTACAAAAGGACATGATTGATGCTTGATGCCGAAATTTAAAAAAAAGTCCATCTTGGTGTAGTCTAGAAAAGATAATTTTGTACAAAATGATGATATAAAATGCATTTGTATTTGTTTTTTTCTAGTTTTATCTCGGATGTTTTTGTGTAGTGTTTTAACACATCTGTTGGTCATATTTTTGTAGAACTGGCCGGATAAAATACAAGGTGTTACTTTAAAAGGAATTTGAAAACTTCAAACAAGTGCATGATACCAGTAGAACACCGAAGGAACAAGGAAGTGATGATAACAAAAATCGAAGTCCAAAGACATAGGGTCTGTCAGTCTCGTCATGTGACTCACGAGAATCCACGATAAACCGGCAATTCGAAAACGTTTCCCGCCGAAACATGACGTCTAAGGATTATGACGTTCAAATTTTTGTTTGAAACGTCATATATCTTTGTTTAAAATGTAACTTTCGGGTACAGTTTTTGGTCCCGGAAGTACAAAAAATTCACGACACTTACAGGCCCTATTGCAAAAACGGCAACGGAGAAAAACAAAGACAAAACAAGGACGTGAGACAGCCACAACAGACGGAAATAAAAAGATAACATTAAGAACTAAGGCGCTCATAGTGTGAACTCCCATGAAAACCAAGAGTGACATAAGGTGCTCGAGAAGGGTAAGCATGTCCTGCCCCGCTGTTAAAATATTAGTGAGGCATATATTGTTTAGAAAGATCTGTTTGGTAGCGGATTGGTTTATGTCATTTTCTAACCCTTAGACAAATCAAATTAAAATCCATGGTACATGTTACTTCTCTAACCCTCAAACAGAAACATGGTAAAAGTTTGAAACGCTTGTGTAAATCTCTATAGTAATCAAACATTCACAAGGACAAATCTGTAGCACAAACATCACTGATAAAAGACAAAACTAAAATTTAACAGATTGATATACAAGACAACACGGAAAACTAAAGCATTGGCAGTGTGAAATCCCATAAAAACCGAGTTTGACATCAGGCGCTTAGGATAGGTAAGCATGTCCTGCGGCACCTGTCACACTATCAGTGAGTCAATCCATGGTGTAGTAAAAAAACCCGTTATGCCAAATCTGTTAAGACGTGAAATCTAGCTTGAAATGTCCGTTTTCAGTTGATACACAGACACGTCATATCTGTCAATAATATCATGGTGACGGCCATAGAATTTCTGAAGGGATGAAGGTAAGAAAGGCTGAACAAATCCTTGAGTAAGCAGCTTGTTGGACAGTGTTTTTGCTCTTTTAAAAAATCACTTTATAAACTATAGCTCGACAGTGAAGAATCAAGTTTGAAATATACACTCCATAGGCTGGAGAAGTAGGTATATTGCTGCCTAGAGAGGGAAAGTTTACAAGTGGGAAATTAAAATCATCATGTTTGTCATATAGCTTAGATAGTACATCGTCTATGTAGCGGAAGCTGTAATTTAAGGCCTAGTCTAATTGTTTTTGTTTTTTCTGTGTAAGCCCTTTTAAAAAGTATGCCTCCTACGAGAAAAGAAAGAGTTCGGCTAAAAGGGGCGAGCAGTAAGTTCCCATCGGAATCCCGATTGTCTGTTGAAAAATGCGGCCTTCACATTTGACAAAAATATTGTCTATTCAAAATTCCAACATCTTGATTACGTCATTCCTTGCTTGACTCAGTGTGGTTCTTTACAAAAATGTTTTGTCTACCACTACAACTGAATTATAGAAAAAAAGAAAGGAAACGGGGAATGTGTCAAAGAGACAACGACCCAAAAGGGAGTAATAACAACTCAAAACCACCATAAGATCTTCAGTGAATGGTGAGAAAACCCCACACCCCACGATAGGTCGGAGTCGGCCCCTGAATAAAGAGTAATCAAGTTCAGCGAAATAAATATCAGCGTTCTCTATTTCTAGTGCAGAAACATTGTTGTATCAAATCATTAATTACTGCTTTCAATTTATTGTGTGGCAGGGTAGTATTAACAGCAAAAACTTCAAAAGTTTGAATGATATGGCAATGGGTGAGACTGAGGGGATTACTGTTCAAGGAGATCCTTCCAATTTTTTAGAATCCATATCTGATTGACGCCGCTCATGGAGTAGACGTTATCACAATAACTTTTCAGGCCATCTCTGACTCTGGTCAATGCAGTAGTAAGGAGCTTAGAAATTGGCTTATTGTTGCTTCTGGAAGACGTACACAATGAGTCTCTGTTTGTATGTTTTTTTTTAAGTTTAGGGACCCAGTTGATGTGGGGAGCTGATTGTTTTCATCATCCGCTTTGATGCCAAATGATTCTAAAACAGAGGTGTGATTTTCAATAATCTCAATAATCTCCTCCCTTGATAGTGTAGTTGGAGTAAAAGTTTATGATGAACTATCATTTCTCATCTCCGTAACAAGACAGTCGATATACGAACAGCATGTTGTTAGAAGCTTTGTCTGCAGGAACAATGACGTAATTTTCGTTTGAGTATGTCCAGAGTGTTTCTGACGAGGAGATCTTCAATTATACTTGGATTTCTGGACTTCATTGATGTTTTCAAACTCCGAATACAATTACCATTAACGACTTAATGAACCTGATCCAATTGGACAGCGTTGCGACATCTTCCTTCTCTTTCTTTTCCCACTTCCTCGCATAATCCTCAATTACATCCATCAAAATTTTGAGGTTGAAGTTGTACTCCCTGTTGATATGCTGGGGTTCATGGAATTTGGGACCTTTTGTAAAAAAACCTCTCGTAGTTTGATATTGTCTACAATATCTAGGTCACCGGTTATCGTGTGTCTAGCCAGACTGTAATTGAGAGCGGAAGTGGAGCATGCGCAATCAGGTGGTTTGGCTTTGAAGTCGTCAATCTTGAAAACAATCAATGCGCGTTTCTAATTTTGAAATAGTGGTTGCAATGGGTTTAGTGTAGGAATACTAAAGAAGTTATACACACGTACGAATAGATAGTTTACATCTAAAGCACGCAAATGTTTTTACAGACCCCAAACTGAATGACACATATTCATATATTCATATGTGATATCTCAGACTTCCAGATATCGATTTTCTAAGCGGTAAATTACATAGTTCCTAACCCTTTCCAGTTTAAATATATATGTATATTAAGACACGTACATGGTGTGTATTTTGGTCACATGACATACTCCATGTTGAGTATGTAAACTGGTGGTTTGATAAAGAATAAGACAGAGATTGCAGGAATAAATCCAATCACAGTGAGTATTGTGGTCACATGATATACTTCATGTTGAGCGTGTAACTAGTGATATGATAAACAATATGACAGAGATTGTAGGAATGTATCCTATCACGGTGAGTATTGTGGTCACATGATGTACTCCATGTTGAGTGTGTAACTAGTGATATGATAAACAATAGGACAGAGATTTTAAGAATGTATCTATCCTATCACGGTGAGTATTGTGGTCACATGATATACTTCATGTTGAGTGTATAACTTGTGATATGATAAACAATAGAACAGAGATTGTAGAAATGTATCCTATCACGGTGAGTATTGTGGTCACATGATATACTTTATTTTGAGTGTGTAACTAGTGATATGATAAACAATAGAAACGAGATTTTAAGAATGTATCTATCCTATCACGGTGAGTATTGTGGTCACATGGTATACTTCATGTTGAGTGTGTAATTTGTGATATGATAAACAATAGGACAGAGATTGTAGGAATGTATCCTATCATGGTGAGTATTGTGGTCACATTTGAGTGTGTAACTTGTGATATGATAAACAATAGAACAGAGATTGTAGAAATGTATCCTATCACGGTGAGTATTGTGGTCACATGATATACTTCATGTTGAGTGTGTAACTAGTGATATGATAAACAATAGAAAAGAGATTTTAAGAATGTATCTATCCCATCACGGTGAGTATTGTTGTCACATGATATACTTCATGTTGAGTGTGTAATTTGTGATATGATAAACAATAGGACAGAGATTGTAGAAATATATCCTATCACGGTGAGTATTGTGGTCACATGATATACTTCATGTTTAGTGTGTAACTGGTGTTATGATAAACAACAGGACAGAGATTGTAGGAATGTATCGTATCACGGTGTTTATTGTGGTCACATGATTTACTTCATGTTGAGTGTGTAACTGGTGGTATGATAAACAATAGGACAGAGATTGTATGAATGTATCCTATCACGGTGAGTATTGTTGTTACATGATATACTTCATTTTTGATGTGGAACTGATGGTATGATAAACAATAGGATAGAGATTGTAGGAATGTATCTTATCATGGTGAGTATTGTGGTCACATGATATACTTCATGTTTAGTGTGTAACTGTTGGTATTATAAACAAAAGGACGGAGATTTTAAGAATGTATCCTATCATGATGAGTGTTGTTGTCACATGATATCCTTCAGGTTTGGTGTGTAACTAGTGGTATGATGAACAACAGGACAGAGATTGTAGAAATGTATCCTATCACGGTGAGTATTGTGGTCACATGATATATTTCATGTTGAGTGTGTATCTGGTGGTTTGATAAACAATAGGACACAGATTGTAGGAATGTATCCTATCACGGTGAGTTTTATGTTCACACGATACACTTCATGTTGAGTGTGCAAATGATTGTATGATAAACAATAGGACAGAGATTGTAGGAATGTATCCTATCACGGTGAGTATTGTGGTCACATGATATACTTCATGTTGGTTGTGTAACTGGTGGTATGATTAACAATAGACAGAGATTGTAGGAATGTATCCTATCGCGGTGAATATTCAGGTCAAATGATAAACTCCATGATGGGTGTGTAACTGTTGGTATGATAAACAATAAGGAAGATATTTTAGGGATGTATCTTATCACGGTGAGTATTGTGTTCACATGATATACTTCATGTTGTGTGTGTAACTAGTGGTATGATAAACAATAGGACAGAGATTGTATGAATGTATCCTATCACGGTGAGTATTGTTGTTACATGATATACTTCATTTTTGATGTGGAACTGATGGTATGATAAACAATAGAACAGAGATTGTAGGAATGTATCTTATGGTGAGTATTGTGGTCACATGATATACTTCATGTTAGTGTGTAACTGTTGGTATGATAAACAAAAGGACGGAGATTTTAAGAATGTATACTATCACGATGAGTGTTGTTGTCACATGATATCCTTCAGGTTGGGTGTGTAACTAGTGGTATGATGAACAACAGGACAGAGATTGTAGAAATGTATCCTATCACGGTGAGTATTGTGGTCACATGATATATTTCATGTTGAGTGTGTATCTGGTGGTTTGATAAACAACAGGACACAGATTGTAGGAATGTATCCTATCACGGTTAGTATTATGTTCACATGATACACTTCATGTTGAGTGTGCAAATGATTGTATGATAAACAATAGGACAGAGATTGTAGGAATGTATCCTATCACGGTGAGTATTGTGGTCACATGATATACTTCATGTTGGTTGTGTAACTGGTGGTATGATTAACAATAGACAGAGATTGTAGGAATGTATCCTATCGCGGTGAATATTCAGGTCAAATGATAAACTCCATGATGGGTGTGTAACTGGTGGTATGATAAACAATAAGAAAGATATTTTAGGGATGTATCCTATCATGGTGAGTATTGTGTGCACATGATATACTTCATCTTGTGTGTGTAACTGGTTGTATGATAAACAATATGACAGATATTGTAGGAATATATTCTATCACGGTAAGTGTTGTGGTCACATGATATACTTCATGTTGAGTGTGTAACTAGTGGTATGATAAACAATAGACAGAGATTTTAGAAATGTATCCTATCACGGTGAGTATTGTTGTCACATGATATACTTCATGTTGAGTGTGTAATTAGTGGTATGATAAACAATAGACAGAGATTGTGGGAATGTATCCTATCACGGTGAGTATTGTGGTCACATGATATACTCCATGTTGGGTGTGTAGTAACTGGTGGTATGATAAACAATAGTACAAAGATTGTAGGAATGTATCCTATGATCAACAATTGGACAGGACAGATATCGTGGAAATGTATCCTAAAAGTACGGATAAATCTCTTCTATGAAAAGAATCGCTTAATTGAGACTGCGATGAAGGGAGTAGTCAGATCTTTCATGTTTATCAACATTTTGAAAAATAACAATTATATCCTATTCTTCTCAGGAAAAATCGCAACTTTTTTTTTTTACAGTTTTCTTCCATAAAGAAATAAGAACTGATATTTGATATGTCGCTAGATTGTGATCAGGTTTGTCGCAGAGGTACCAAGAAAAGAAGACAAGAAATTGCGCACATGAACTTTTTTAGTTTATATATACATTTCCGGAGTTACTCGTATTGAATAAAGGGCATTTTGACATTTTTTTTACATGTACTGTATCAACGCCACTATCAATAATTTATTGAGCCCGTTCGGGTGAACCTAATGCGTTAGGCCATAATACAGTCCGTATCAGAACAAATAGTCCAATATTTCTGATCGGTAATTTTCGAAAGGATATTAATAACTTCATATGGAATTTAAATGAACTTGAAAATAAATTTCATTATTATGTCCTATTATGTCCAAAATATGAGTTAACGGAAAAAGGGTAAAAATATCAATAAAATTTTCCCAGAATTTTACAAACTTAACAAGAATCTTCAACTTAAAAAATTAATATCGTCTTTTGAAATCAGCATGCTAACGAACAATTTACTTTACAAATTTTTTTATCGCATCTGATTGGGCTATACTTTTTGTTGTTGTTGTTTTTTTTCGACATCATAGTTTTTTTTAATTTATGTATATTTTTGTATTTAATGTAAGAATCTGTTTACAGTTCACAAGGATCAAGAGCATATATTCCAAATAAACCGCCACCAGCTTCTGTTGAGACCCGGGTTTGTGACTGGCTTAAAGGATAGGCCGCATTACCCCATCCCCCCTTTTCTTGTGTGACTTTATATCGAGTCGTTGCTGTCTTCGATTGATGGTGGTTCGAACATGTCCAATACGTCATCTAACAGATATTTTCTTTTCTTCACTGCATATTGCCAAGATTCCCTGTTGTCGTAGTCTTCTTCATCTCTTAAACGTTTGGCTGTATCTCTGATCTTTTTGTGAATTGGATCTTTGTTGAAATCCTGCATCCAGAACACCGTTTCGAGGTATTGTTTTCTCATATTGTCTCTAAAAAGTTTATTCATGTCTTCATATGCGGTTAAACGAGCCTTTTCGGAATCGCGTCCTTCTTCCATCAATTCTTCTACTTTCTTGGTGTATTCTGCTTCGAGTTTGTCAAATGTTTGATTCACGATCAGCTTCCATGGAGACTCTTGGTCATCTTCATCGTAAGTGCTTTCGTCGGTGGACTCTTCTGACGTATTAGAGTCGTTACTTTCCTCGTTGCTATATGCAGATTCGTCAGAGTGATTGCTTTCCTCTAATACGTTGGACTCTGTATCCGATTCATTTGGCAAAGTATCTTCCATGTCGTGTTTCTGATTCTTGTGGCGACGAGATTGAAGTGACGATTGGTTGTGTATTCACAAAGGTCGCAGTGATACATTATGGACGTCTTCCTCTCTCTGGATTCGAAGAACGAATGACGATATATTACAGAACAAAGCTTTAAATAGGGTCAGATTGGGAATGTCGCTGCTACCGTGCTCGTTTCACTGCTCGTGTGCTCATTTCGCTGCTCGTGCTGCTCGCGTGCTCATCTCGGGAATATTGCTGCTGCTGCTGTGCGGTGGGAAAAGCTACATATTCGCTTTTTAAGGCTATGCTAGCGTGCTCATTTGGCTGCTCGTACTGCTCGCGTGCTCACTTCTGGAATATTGCTGCTGCTGCTGCTGCAGCCGCTGTGCGGTGGGAAGAGCGACAAATACGCTGTTTAAGGGTATGTCCACGCTGGTCGTTTTCGCTGCTCGTGCTACTCGCGTGCTCATCTCGGGAATTCAGCGGTAAGTGGTGGTGGTGGCAAGTGCCTTGTGGTGGGATAAGCTATAAACTAGCCGGTTAAAGGTATGCTCATGCTGCTCGTTTTCAATGGTCGCGTGCTTATTTCGCTTCTCGTACTGCTCGCGTGCTCATCTCGGGAATTTGAGAGGAGGATTTGGGCCTTAAAAGGAGAGGAGGAGTGAAAAAAGACAATCGTAACATTTTTTTTAATTTATTTTTTAAGGAACCGCCAAACCCCCATTCCCTAACCCATGACTGCTTCATGACGGAGAAAATAAACTATGTATACTTGTAACTAGTTGATTATTTAATTAGTATCAGAAAGGAAACTCCCTCAGAGAAACAAAGAAAAAACGACAATAGAAAAGAAACCAAAGGAGGTTAGAGTTACGATTGGAAAAAAGCCAGAACAAAACGAGACAGAACAGAACAGGGAAACAATTCAATAGAAAAAAACAGGACAAAACGAGACAGAACAGAACAGGAAAACAAATAAATAGAAAACAGCACAGGAATTTGGGGTTAATGGTATAGCACAAACAAGGGAGACAACACAAACAATGGAAAAGGACGCCAAAGCTTAGGAAATACATTTAAAGAGCTTCCGGGGTAATTTGGAACAACACAAAAATGAAAATAATGAGTTACTTAAACATAAAGACCTGGGTTAGGGTTAGGGTTTTAGGTATAATTAGGTGGGTAAGTTAGGGTCACGAAGGGGAAAGTTAGGGATTATAGGTTTAATAGATGACCTAATATCTTCCAGCGTCCCACCTCTTTCACACCACTTCACTGCCTTTGCGGCGCTCTACGTTCAAGACGCTGGAAGACTGGACTAAATACATTAATATAAAATGGGAGGGATAGTTAATAAGGGGGTAGGGATTTATCGTTAAAACCCAACTACAAATGTATATAAGGGCCCTTTTTAAATATCCCGACTCCTGTCTGTATACAAGTAAACGGAATGAGCTATAACGAGTATCGTTAAGACCATATCTGGAAATCAATGAACATGAAAATTATGTCAGATCGATCAATTAAAACCGATCGATAATTTCGGAGGGAAGTTTGGGGGGACTTTAACATTGGCCTTATGGACCAAAAGTGACCCGATACACTACTCATATGGTCAAATGTTAAAGTAAGTTCAGTGCTGGCAGCCATTTTTTTTTTTGTCGGATCGGAACGTGAAAAAAAATCTTTGTAAATGACCTTTATTACATCACTTCTGTAAAGTTTGGTTGAATTTGCCTCAGCGGATTCAGAGGAGAAGATGAAAATGGGATTTTTGCCATAGTATCCAATGTTTAAACTTAGTTCCATGCTGGCGGCCATGTTTTTGTAAGGGCTGTATGAAATGAGCAATCTTTGTATAGATCTTTCCATACATCAGTCCTGTGAAGTTTGGTTGAATTTGCTTCAGTAGTTTGAGAGAAGAAGATGAAAATGTGATTTTTCCCATAGGTTCCAATGTTAAACTATGTCTCGTGCTGGCAGCCATGATTTTCATCAGATCAGAATGAAATAAGCAATCCTTGTTAAGGACCTTTAGTACATCATTCCTGTAAAGTTTGATTGAATTTGCTCCAGTGGTTTCAGAGGAGAAGATGAAAATGCGATTTTCCGATAGGGTCCAATGTTAAACTATGTTCCGTTCTGGTGGCCATGTTTTTTTAATCGAATTAGAACAAAATGAATATTTTGTAAAGGACCTTAAGTACATTTTTCCTGTAAAGTTTGGTTGAATTTGCTTCAGAGGTTCAGAGAAGAAGATTATAATGTAACTTTTTTCCATAGGGTCCTATGCTAAACCTTAATTCTGCATGTTTTTTATCGGATCGGATATAATGAGCAATCTTTGAAAAGAACCGTCCATCCATCATTCTTGAATTTGTTTCAGCGGTTTCTGGGGAGAAATGAAAATGTGATTTTTCCCTAGGGTACTATGTTAAACCTTAGTTCTGCGCTGGCGGCCATGTTTTTATCCGATCGGAATAAAATGAGCAATCTTTGTAAACTACCTTCCATCTATCATTTCTGTAAAGTTTGGTTGAATTTGCTTCAGAGGTTTCAGGGGAGAAAATAAAAATGTGATTTTCCCCTAGGGTCCTATGCTAAACCTAAGTTCTGCGCTGGTGGCCATGTTTTTTATCGGATCGGAACGAAATGAGCTATCTTTGTAAAGTACCTTCTATACATCATTCCCGTAAAGTTTGGTTGATTTTGCTTCAGTAGTTTAAGAGGAGAAGATGAATATGTGAAAAGATTAACGGATGCACGGACGACGGACGCCAAGTGATGGCAATAGCTCACACTGACCCGTTTGCAACTAGACTGTGAAATTGAGGCCAAGGACAAAAGTCACCTGACAGACTGACATGTGTTGGGGGTCGCTCACTGATATTGGGGATTGGTAGAGCAAAAACACAACGCAGCATCAATTTTACACAGAGAGAGATTATAAAGTCAAAAACAGTCGGATACAAATTCCGTAATTAATTACATTAGCAAGTATACAAAGAGCGGTAACTCATAAAATATTCGGGAACAAACTAGCCTTTAACATCCCCGGCCCAAAAAAAACAAATATTATTTGTTTTCGATGGTGAACGAGTTTCTGGAGCAACAACTTCATTTCGACAAAATATATCAACTTGGTGTACATAGAATATCATAAATTTGGATGGCATTAGTATTTCTCAATATAATGCAAATATTTTGGTACCCTCTTTTTCGGAAGTTATATCCGAGGAAACATTAATACCAATCAAATACGAGAAATTTTGCATATCCATGTGAAATTACATATCAATTCTATGGTGCAAGTATTTCTTACTAATGGATTAAACTACGTTGTGCATATATACCCATGTTCAGTATAAAACTGTATAGATACCCTAAATGTTGACTATGAATAATAAAAAGCAATAATACAATGTTTAAAACAATTATTATACACTTGTTAAACGAACTTCTGAAAATTATATCTTCAAATGCACTTAATGGTATAAGTTCAAAGCAAACATTCAATGGAAATGCAATAATTTCCAAATCTAAATCTAAATGCTATATACATGTACTTTAGGAGAATTTTCATTTGAACTGTTTACTCTATTACCGGAGGGGGCCTCTTTAAAACAATTTGTTTTGCGGACTCGTTCAACTGTTCAGCTGGTGTCCAGAGTGCATTTTTTGCCGGTTTCCCTTTGTATTGAACGAGATATTCTTGTTTCCCATTTCGGATGCGCTGTGCCAAAATTCGTTTAATTTTGTAGTAGGTATTGTCCGGAGAATAACTTTCAGTGGATGTTTGGTGACCTGAATTAGATAAGTAACGAACTGGCTTTCGAATGTTTCTTTTCGGTCTTGATCTTACTGGTTTATTTGGAATATTAGAATCGGAGTCTGAAGTACTGTACCTATTACCTATTTCGGACTGTTTTGCTTCTCCAATATTCGAATCATGATGTTCTCTTGTACAAAATAGTTGGTAGGATTAGGAACACGCACAAATGCTATTTTATGGCGATCGAGATGAACAGGATTTTTGAACTGTTTGCCAGTGTCCTTATCTTTTATTTTAACTAACGTAGGTGATAAAATAGTTTCTATGATGTAAGGCCCTGTGTATTTTGGCTGAAACTTTTTACCAGGTCCGTTATAGTCTGTCAACATATATACAAAGTCCCCTTTATCTAGTTTTAAAGGATTGGACGATTTGTTCACGCGCTCTGCCATTGCTTTTCCGGCTTCTTTGGCATTTTCACATGCCAAATCCCTGATAAGCTTTAACTGATCGAATTTCTGTTTCATATAACTATGATAATCAACATGTAATGCATTAAAGTCTATACCCAACTTTGATGTATTTAGTGGAAATTTTGGTCTAAACCCAAAGACTATTTCATATGGCGAATATTTGGTAGAATCATTGGGTGAGATATTGAATGAAAAGGTAATTGCAGGCAGCAAAGTGTCCCATTGGACGTCTTTCTTAACAAACGGAGTCATTCTTTCTGCAAGAGTTCTGTGGGTCCGCTCACAAAGGCCCAAACAATGATGTATGTAACTCGGAGTGAAATTCTGTTTCAAGTCTAACATATTGCACAAGTAATCGGTGCATTGTGATATGAATTCACCCCCCCCCCCCATCACTTATAATGCAATCACACACGCCAAATGTACAAACCATCTGAAACCCTATCACTTATAATGCAATCACACACGCCAAATGTACAAACCATCTGAAATATAGCCTGTGCAACTGTCAAAGAGTCGGAATTGGGTATTGGCACAGTAAACAATAACTTCGAGAACAGATAGATAATAGTGTTGCACACAGCTCTATATGATATGAATGATAATGTGTTGGTAAGGTGAGCTGCAAAGGTAGAATATATGATCCCGAATGCCAACAGTGATGAAAATCATCTTTTTAAACCTGTTAACATCGGAAAATCCAGCAGGGTCTTCGGCTGGATTTGAATCCCTGCTTATTGTCATCTATGGCAACACCGCCTGCACTATGTCCAGCTCACCTTACCAACACATTATCATTAACTTCGAGAACATATCGATTGCAGTAAAAATGTATGTATTGCCCTGTTGTGTAATCGGAAAGGGTCCAAATAAATCAACTTGCCAAGTTTGAAATGGCTCAGATGGAGTCCGATAAGAAATAATGTTTGACTTTGTGTGGGCTTTGGTCATTTTCCTTTCTTGACATTCATGACACGTTCGAACGAAATCAGATACGGTTGATGGCAAATTTTGGAAATAAAAAATGTTCCGATATAGCGTCCACTGTCTGTTGTATTCCCATATGTCCCGCCAAGGGCGAGTCATGAAATAGTTCCAAGACTTTGGGAATTAATGGTTTGGGTATGACAAGTTGAAATTCACCCATTCGTTGAGTACGCTTTGATTTGGCTACTCTAGAATGAAATAAAAGTTGGTCTATAATACAATATTCTGGAACTTTAAGTAATAAACGCCTAGCTTCTTTCTGAAGTTTCGGCAAAGTACCATTATCAAAATAACTTATGATTGGAAGTAAAGTTTCATCAAGCCGCTGAAGATTTCTAATGTTTTGTTTCGAAAAATCAACTTTTGAATTAGTATTATCTAATCCTGCAGTAGCAACTACACAGTCAAACTCAAACATTTTTGGAACGTACTACTTGGAAGCAGATCGATTTTACTAGTGGAAATGCAATCATTTCCACCAAGATCTATCAAACCTTTGTATTGATTGATACCATTAATACCAGAAATATTGTACTTTTCATTAATACACATCAAATCTTCACCAAGAACTTTCACGTCATGTTCGGTCTTATTACACATGAGCTTGGAAATGCTATCATTTCCACTCAAATCTATAAGATCATTACTAAACTTACAAATTCTGTCATTTCCACAAAGATCCATCAAATCATTTTCAGCTTTGTAACTACATCCTAACTCAGAAACATCGTTGTTTTCACTGAAATCTATAAGATCGTGTTCAACTACATTACAAGTAAGGGTGGAAATACCATTATTTCCCCTTGTATCTATTAAAGCAACTTCAGACATATTACATATAGGAGTGGAAATACTGTTATTTCCACAAAGATCAATCAAACCACTGTCAGTTGTATTCTCAGTTGTATTGTAGGTAAGAGTGGAAATACTATTATTTCCACTTGTATCCATTAAATCAATTTTAGACATATTACATGTAGGAGTGGAAATACTGTTATTTCCACTAAGATCAATCAAACCACTTTCAGTTGTATTTTCAGTTGTATTGTATGTAAGAATGGAAATACTATTATTTCCACTTGTATCCATCAAATCAATTTTAGACATATTACATATAGGAGTGGAAATACTGTTATTTCCACTAAGATCTATTAAATCATTCACATCAGATAAAGGAGTGGAAATGCAATCATTTACACTATCATTTGTAGCAATACACTTGTATTCTGGCTCGACTTCAGTATCAGCGGTGTACCCCTGATCGATTTCGTCGCTGTTTAAATGTACACAATTCAGAAATGATATTTTCCCGACCTCTTCCAACTCGTAAGGGAAATACGGATCGTTTTCATTTAACGATTCTTCAGCATTTTGGTCCAAAGGTGGGGCAGATTCCACTCGAGACAATGCGTCTGGCACTTGCATTTGGGCTGCGGGTTTATATTTGATGTCAAAATTAAAATGTTGTAAAACCGCTAACCACCTATCGTAAATTGCACCCCTCAACTTATTTTGAAAAAGTGGTTTCAGAGCTTGGTGGTCGCACTCTACGGTAAACTTATTTCCACGCAAGTAACTAGCACAATCTATTATACTGGTAACAACACCAAGAAGTTCTAATTTTGTGGGTGCATACGATTTTTGCCATGGATTCAAAGATTTTGAACCGAATCTTATAATTTTAACTTTTTCGTCTGGATTGTCAGAGTGACGTTGGTATAACATGTAACCTATACCCGTAGAAGAACTATCTACAGCTAAAACGAATGGTATATCAAATCTGGGAAATGATAAAATCTCTGAATTTGCAAGTTGATTGAAAGACACTTCTTGCTCACTTGTCCAAACAAATTTTACATTTTTCTTTAACAATCGAGTAAGTGGTTCAGCAATTGAACTGTAATTCTTAATGTACTTTCGGAACCAATTTAGCATGCCCAATGCACGGCGAAGTTGTTTCGGATTTCGTGGTGATGGAAATTCAATTAATGCTTTAACACGGTCTGGCGGAGGTTTGATTCCGTCTTTCGATATATGATGTCCAAGATATATGACAGATGATTGAGCAAATGAACACTTTTTTGGGTTGAGTTTAAGTCCAGCTTGTCGGAAACGATCGAAAACTTCCTGAATGTCTGATAAGTATTGTTCAAATGTTTCGGAGCAAATTAGCACATCGTCTGAATAACAAAGACAGGAACGAAATGTAAGTTTGCGCAAAATCTTGTCCATTAAAAGCTGGAAGGAATTCGGGGCAGTGTGCAATCCCATCGGTACTCTCAAAAATTTATATGTCCCGAAACATGTATTGAAAGTTGTATATTTGCTACTATTTTCGGACAATTTCATTTGGAAAAAACCACAGCTCATATCGATTGACGCCATGAAGTTTGGTGTTCTCTCAGTGAAAGATTCGGTAAATTCCTGTAGATCCGGGATAGCATATTTGAAAGTTTCAGTTTGTGAATTTAAGTAACGGAAGTCAACACAGAAACGGAACTGTTGTAGACTAGCTGCCCTGTCTAACGGCTTATCTGATGAAGAACGTTTTAATCTTTTTGTGACCAATACTACTAGACTAGTAATAGGGGCTTCTTCTTTAGCACTTAACTCGGAAATTACTACCTGTTCGAGGAGTTCATCAAGGTGGTGTCTTAGCACCTCTCTTTTATGTGGTGTTAATCTATAAGGTTTTTGATGTTGCGGTCGATAATTTTGTTTGGGGATAATATGATGTTCGACAAGATCGGTCGAGCCAAGTGACGGGTTGTCATTGGTCACAAATATGTCTTTGTTAGCACACAACAATTGACCCATTGAATTTTTCTGGTCACCATTAAGCTCTTTATTTTCTACAAAATTGCTTAAAAATTCAGAATCACTATTGTTAGATTCGTGGTTTGTCATTAGACTAATATTTTGCACAATCGGAACATTATTGTCAAATGGAACGTGACTAACATTGAAATCATTTGTAAGTTGTGTAAACTTAGCAATAATTTTCCCTTTGCTTAAAATTATAGGGTCACTGCCAAGATTCAAAAGTTTAACGGGAACTGTTCTAATCTGTGACACAGTAACGATTGCTTTACTAGACATTAAGGTAGTAGACCTAGGTTAAGGGACACAACTCTTAAGAATCATGTGTATGTTTGCTTAGATCATTTTCATAAATACATTCTAAGATTCCAAATAACATAGATGATTTTTATTCTTTTTCACATAAATGCTTAAAAAGCATCGATGAAACTGCCTGTTTCAAACGCCTTACTGATTAAAAGAGTTATCTCCCTTAACATAGGTCTACTACCTTAAACCCTTTGACAATATTTGTCGACTACTTTCACATATACCTTGATAACCACAAAGAATGTTTTTGGGAAGTTTACCCCATATAATTACTTCACTGTGAGGGTCAACACTAATACGCTTATTACATCTTACATTGGCATGGTTTTGAACTATTCGTAAAGTTCCAAAATCTATTTTTATTCCATTTTCTATCAAGTACGAAGTTCCCAATATAAAAGGATGTGAAGTCTCATTCAAAATATACACTAAAATGTTATATTTCCCACCTTGAGAATACATTCGAACTTTGGCGGTTCCGGTAATTTGAACCGTTTGGTCATTTGCAAGTGTAATTGTACTGCCATTGCATGTGTCAAGTGATGATTTACAAGAAACGGGTATTGAATTGAAAAAGTTAGTAGACATTATGTTAATTGAACTTCCCGAGTGCAGCTGCTGAAATCGTACTGGCAAATAAACAAAGTGGTTTTGGTTTGAATGAGGAAGCCCCAAATCGATTATTTCGTCTTCGGTATCAGTTGTCAGTTGTGTATCAGTGTCACTAGAAATACAATCATTATTTACAAAGTTTCTATTGTGATAACGTAACGGTACATGCTCTCGTTTTGTGGCACTGTTTACTTTCCCGAGCGGCCGTGCCTGGTGTCCCTCAGGAAATTCGGGTTTCCCTGTCTTGTGTACCTATAGCACTCCGACGCTACATGATTGGGCTTAGAACATATCTGACATACAACTCTATTTCTTGAATTGTCATTCATATTATTTGGTCTGAATTGTATACATTGTAATGCACCATGTCCGTTTTGTTGACATGAAATATCGGGAATAGCATCTCCCGATCCGTTCCAATTACAAGAAGTTTTTAAATGCCCTGGAGCATTACAATTGAAACAGTTATTACTATCAATCTTTGCAGGTTGACGGCCTTGTTGGGATGACAAGTTTTTCATCATTTTTGTCAAGTCGTCAATTTGCGACTTAATTTCTGACATACCATCTTGGTTAGAAAATGGCCTTTTACCTACAGCTGCAGCACATTGCTCATGTATTCGGTACTTGTATGCCTCGCCTTGTTTTGCAAATAATAAGGCATCATTTATAGTTTTTGGCTGACTAGAACGAACATAAAATGCAAGTTTATCAGGCAAAACCATTTATGAAACGAAACATGATTTCATGATCGGGCTTTGATAAAAGATGACCCTTTTCTTGAACATTACAGAAAAAATCTTCTATTTCCTGGGATGGGGCGAGTTGCATATTGTGGAAAATTTCGCTTTCAACCACTACGGATGGGTGTTCCCATCCGATGCTCACATATTTTTCGGAAAACTTCCGTTTAATCGTCCGCCATGACAAGTCGGGACTTAAACAATTGAACCAAGATAAAGCTGGGCCTTCTAAATGTAAATGAAATGAAGCTACTTGCTTTCTATCGTCTCCATCTAAATCATGTAATTGGCAGAACGATTCAAATTCACGGAGAAATTTGGAACCATTTTCTTTTGGATACCCCGCAAATTTACGACAAGAACCTAATTTCTCCATATTTAATATTGTTTTTGGAGTTTGACAAGAAGTAGAATGAACACTGTCTAGTAGATGAATTAAACAACACTTTCCGAATATCTTGGCGGCTATCTTGAATACTTTGTCTAGCAGTACTTAGTTTTTCCCTTAAATCACGAAAGGGGGAATTGTTATTGATGTCCTGAGCGGGAGTATCAGGTGTTTGTACCGCTAAATATTTCGCATTAAAACTTGAATCACTGGGTAAATTATCACACACTGGGTTGAACGGTGTTGACGTATATTTTAAACTATGAAGTTCAAGAAAACATGGACTCAAAATTTCATCGGCATTGTCACTGCAACAGTCAGAATTTTGGTTCATTGGTTTTATTATAATGAAAGAAAGGCAATCCTTTCTCTCTAAAACTATTCAAAACGTACTTAGAAAACAACAAATTTTATAATTATATATACATTTTTATTTATTTGAGAGGAATAATGCAATCATTTTCCTCCTTAGCCTTCTAGTTTACCAATCTCACATTCAGAATTAGTAACACAAATCATGTACCATTTTGCAAATTCTTATCAACCACAGCTTTGCAAGAACAGATCCTGGATGCACACCATCAGAATATGCTGAGAAGTTATAGGAATATTTAACTCTTGAAAAATGTGTTTTCTTTTTAGATCTCTCTAAGTCTGCTGAAAATTTTTGTGAATATTGAATACTCAACAGTCTGTTAATATCATCAATATAGCTATTGACAATATGTATATGTTTATTCAGAATAACATCTTTTGCCTTGTAATTTTCCCAATCTCTGCCTTTAGATTTATTATATTCATAAATTGAATAAGTCCCAATCCATATAAATAAACATATTTCGTTATATTTCTACAAAAGTTCGTTTATATTATCTTTCAAATATTGGAGACAATCCTCCGATGTCAAAGATACTACACTACAAAAATGAATTAATGTCTCTGGATTGAATCGAGCTTGCTTTTCCAGGTTAAAGCCTTTACTGTCTGAAATTAACACAGGTTTGTAACGCGGGACTATAAGAGGATCTACCCTTAATTTATCAATTTGCAGTTTGAGCTTCCTTTGCTCTTCACCCATAATAATGTTGAAAACGAGGCGCCATGCTGCTGCCGAAAAACGTGCTCTCGTATGTCAATTCAACTTTGTAGTTACATACAAAATATTTGGAATTTTACACAAAAACCATTAATAAAGCGTTAAACTAAACACAATTTAGGTTCTCCACCATGTTGGGGGTCGCTCACTGATATTGGGAAAACACAACGCAGCATCAATTTTTACACCTTTCTTCATCAACGTATTTACACACAGAGAGATTATAAAGTCAAAAACAGTCGGTAATTAATTACATTAGCAAGTATACAAAGAGCGGTAACTCATAAAATATTCGGGAACTCGTTGACCATGCCAAACTAGCCTTTAACACATGTACTACCCAAGACCAACCTACATACCAAATATTATCAACCTACCACTTCTAGTTATTGAGAAATGGACTTAACGTTATCACTGGGCCGTGCAATTGAGGTCAAGGTCACATGACGTTATATCCGTCAGGTAGCACTTGCCTAGTACTACCACTGGACCAAATATGATGTTCCTACATCAAAGGGTTTTCAAAACATTTTTTATTTAGTAAAAGTTAACGCCGTCGCCGTCGTCATACTTTGCTTGCCTATGTTTCGATTTCCGATAGCGAGACAAAAATTGACGGGATTTCAGGAAAGGGACCCCCCTCCCAAATCGAGACCCTCTATAAACTGACAGTATATTTACTGTATTGTTTATATTTTGCTTTTACCCGTTAGGGTTTATTTGTGCAAATAAAGTATTTATTTATTTATTTATTGTCCTTTGGAGAGCTGATATTCTGACTTTGGTTGATATGTCATTTCTGTGTTTACGGTGTTTTATTAACTTGCTGCATTAATAGCGATCGAAATTTTGCAAATGAGCTATCTTTTTGTCCCTTATTTTCGAGAATAAGGTTCGGATATTCCAGGTTTTATCCATTATTCCTATTTAATATTTTGCCTCATTACATTTAATTTTCTAGTCACAAGAGGTTTAAGGTCAGTTTGCATGATTTCATTAGGTTGTAGATTTTCCTTCAATGTTAAAGTAACTAATAATGTCTCAATGTTATACTAAGTTAAAAGTGCAAGAGATCCCTTTCAAGCCATTTTTGTTAAATGAAAGTAAGAAATAATGTCTCCATGTTATACTAAGGGAGCAACCAGGGGGGGGGGGGGTGGGGGGCTATGGTCAAATTTTTCATCCTGGATTTTTTTTTGTGTGTAACTTCTATCCCGCATAGTCATCCTGGATTTTTTTTGTTATAGGTAACCGTCCTGCCTTTTTTTTAAAATTTGACCATAGCCCCCACCCACCCCCAATAAAAATCAAATGGTTGCTCCCTAAGGTAACTTTTAAGTGCAAGTGAGACCTTTCCTGCCTTTTTAAAAGAAAACAAAGTCCATAACCTTTAAATGTTTTATCTGAATTTGTTCTTTAACAATGATCATTGCATTTATACATTGCTGAAGTTTTTCTTTGAAATCGTATATTTTTTCTAGATTTAATTTTTTTATTTACCAAAGCAATCGGTGGTCATGTTTATCTGCATGGCATCCTTGAACACAATTGTTAATTTCATTAATTGAAACATTTTTTTGCTGAAAATAACAGGAAATGAATATTTATTGGTCCTATGTAAATCAAATATGGGACATATTACAAAAAAATGAAAATTAATGAAAAATTGTAATAGTTTTGTTACATATGGGGTGGGGCGAAAGGGGTCCCATTCCGAGTTCCAGTTGTTATAACGAGCATTCCCGAAATCCTAGACATATTTTGCGAAAATTCCCGATCCCGAATAATTTGTTGAAATTTATTTATGAGATTTTGAACGTTCAACATGTATAATTTAATGCTGGGACTAATATATTTATCTAGATATATAAGTCCCTGTTTTTAGGTATATCGTGTGTAAATGACTGACATAATGTTTGTTCAATTATGATTCATGAACGATTAAGTAATCTTTATTCAAATAAATGCACAATTATGCCCCGAAGGGCTGAAGGCATATATACAATACATAATACGAACGATGATACAACAATAACATACATACAAAGCAACAACAAAATATTATGCAGTGCTTGAGTCCACTCCCCTCAGTGACCCCCGGCAGTGACCACGACTTTTTTATGAATGGAACGGTATACTGCATAATTTTTTAGTATAATGATATTGTGTTTACGAAACCTTTTTTTTGCCAAATAGCCGTTTTGGTATACTTATGCACAAAGTGTTACAGAAGAAATAAATTTTGATAAAAATTGTCTGATTGAATGTAATTCATACAAACAAACACTGAAATTGAAATCTAAAATTCAAATTCTGTAACTGAATATTATAAAAACCTGATAAGTGATAAAATTGCTAAATTAAATGAACAAAATAAAAATTTTCTGTATAAAACCCTAAAAATAAATAATGAAAAAACAGATTATTTATCTCATCCCAATCAGGAAAACAGAAAACTTATAACAAAATTTAGAGTTAGTGACCATGAGTTGTTAATAGAAACTGGTAGATACTATAAGATACCCAGAGAGGAAAGACTATGTAAAACATGTAAAGTTTTGGACAATGAGGAACATTTCTTCTTTAATTGTGCAATTAATCAATCTTGTAGAAAGCAACTTTTAGAATATTATATGAGAACTCAGCTAAATTTTAATTCCCTGAATCAGTTAAAAAAGTTGACTATTATACTAAATCCGTCAACCTCTGAACAAATTAAAACAGTGGTTTCTTTTTCACAACAGTCATTAGAACTGAGGAGAGGAGACAAATAACTATTATCAATTATCAATCAAAGTTTATTGTCATTAAACTTATACAGTTTGTGGCATATCAAACAAACAAATACAATATATATACAAGCAAATATTTAAGAGTCCCCTGTCCTCAGTACTAGTGACGTTTTGATAAAGGAACCTAGTCTATTTACTTGGGATGGTGTAGATGGGTTCAAGATATAAAGAATTTTGTCTATTGTTGACAAACTACTAAATTCATCATTTTCCTTTGTTAAATTGTCTAAAAGTATAGATCTAATATTATAATTATGTTTACAATCGAGTAAAAAATGTTTTTCGTCTTCTAACAAATTACAAAAATTACATAGTCTCTGGTCTCTTGGTATTTTAAGGTGTCGTCCTTTTTCAATCAAAAGATTATGGTCACTTATTCTCAATTTTGTGATTAAACGTCTATATTCAGAATTCATAGAGGTAAGATATAGTTTTTTTGGGGTTTCGTTAGGTTTTAGTTGTTTATATAATAAAAGCTTGCTTGATTCATCAATAGAAGACATTTTATTATTAATTAATTTTTCATAAAATGAGTTAATTGTATGTTTTATATATTTTCTATTTAAATTTATTTTATTGTTATTATTGCAATGTAATATATCTATGTCAATGTCTGATTCTCTGATTATGTCCATTGCATAAGTATACCAAGTATAAATACCACTGGAATCAAGATTTTGAGTAAGTATAAAAGATTCTTCAAGGAGAGGATTTAATTTCTCTGCCTTGAATAATCTAGTGAAGTATAAAATGGTCTGAGTCTTAATGTAAGATTCAATAGGTAGTCTGTCCAATTCTAGCCGACATGCTAAATTGGAAGCACTCTTTCTAACACCTAAAGTGTTTTTTACAGAATGCCAAATGTGTATTTTCAATTGGATTCTTATCTATGAAATTTATCTGGTTTACAGTTTGCTCTGTTTTTAGCTCTATAATATGTAGCATAAGTATCTTGAAAAGTAATTTCAGAGTTATAAGTCATTATAGGTTTCACTAATAAATCAAATAAATTGCAAGTTACTTTAACAGGCAAATTATTTAAACATTTTGTGTAATTTCTCATGCCGTAAAGAGCCTTTTTGGCCTTTTTCACAAGTTCTGAGATACTATGCGTTAAATTACCATTTGATTTAAATAAGATTCCCAATAACTGTTTTATATTGTAAACATTAATTCTTTTATGTTTTGTTCTTATAAATGTGATGTACTACAACCCAAATGGGTTATAAGTATTTGAATAAAGAATTTTATCATATATTTAGTAATAAATACAGACGTTTTGAATATGTGATACAGTGCATGACGTTCATTCCGTATTCACACTATGACGTCATACCCTTTATCGCATACCCTTTATCGCATGGCTTACCCTTTATCGCATACCCTTTATCGCATGGCTTACCCTTTATC
>MJUU01017083.1:90507-102139 GCA_002080025.1 Modiolus philippinarum | reverse complement strand
TTTTTTTTTTTTTTTGGGAGGAGGGTAACAAAGATTTGTGTGGGGTGAAATTGTTTTGTTGTGTGATGATCAGTTAAAAAAATCTAGCAAACTTTTTTCCTTTACATGTTAGATTTAGTCCAAAACTTCTAGACCTTTCCGCCCATTTTGAAATTTTCCTCTTCAAATAATACATGCATTTTCTCTTACCGATTTCAATTTTTGACAGTATATTTCGGATTAGTAGTCCTCTGTTTAAATATATGATAAACTGTATAATACATGGCAAAATCCGTATCACATGTCGTATCATCCCTCGACCAATATCAGCCCTCGGGCCAGAGGCCCTCGTGCTGATATTGGTAACTCGGGATGATACGGCATGTGATACGGATTTTGCCATGTATTATTCCCTATATAATAATCACAAGAACTAAACGTAGTTATATATCCCCGGCCACTTCCGGAATTTTGAATCCCACATATTTGTTATAATTTTCAAAGTAAAACAGAAATGATCAGAAATAATCGAACAGGATTCATGTTTGAACTCGCTTAAGGCATATATACAATACATAATACGAACGATGATACAACAATAACATACATACAAAGCAACAACAAAATATTATGCAGTGCTTGAGTCCACTCCCCTCAGTGACCCCCGGCAGAGAACAAGGATATTTTGTCAATTTATATAAAGCTAAAAAGGACTTAACTCCTATGAAAGATTTTTCTACCATCTTCGAACTCGCTTAAAAAATCTTGAACTTATAGCTACTATGTAAATAATATCCAAATCCAATGAGAAAAAAATGCTAAGCTGACGGACGCGCGGACGCCAGCCCGGAATTGCCATACCCCGAATCGCTTTACAGCGCAGAAAAAAATCCGGATTTCCCGGATCTAAAATCACCTCTTTCTTGTGTACCAAAGGCACTTTCATCATATATTCACGGCCCTAAAAAGGGGCAATCCCGATATCCCGAAGATGAAAATGGTCAATCCCGGCGCTTCGAAGATGCCCTCCCCTATACATGTAACGTCAAACTTTTTAGCAGGAAACTGTACATTTTGAGTTTTTCTTCCATCTTCCATAAAAATTTACTTGAAAGTTGACAATTCTTGTGCATGGTGTAATGGTGTATCAAAGTGATCATTACCAACCCCCCCCAAAAAAAAAAAACAAAAACCAAAAAAAAAAAAAAACAAACAAACAAACAAACAAACAAACAAACAAAAACCTGAAAACTGAAGCTCATACTCCCCAAAATTATAATAGGGACAATCTAGAACAAAATGCTCTTTATCTTCAACATGTTTTAACGGTTAATTATACAATGTATATTGCAGTTCATGTTCAGCGGCGTGGTTTACAATCTTTTTAGGGCAAGCAGGGTTTCATTTCAATGTTCCAAAAATATAAATTTTATGCAACCATCAGATGAAGACAAATTAAAATCTATTTTAAATTCATAAACACCAACATAAGAAAATAAATTAGGTTCCTCCTTGAAAAGGTCATTAGAACTGAGCACAGGGGACTCTTAATGTTTATATTTGCTTTTACATAAGGTATAATTATTGTTTTTCTGTCATTTATGTTTATACAAATACAGATACAAATAAGTTTATTGGATAAAGCATAGTCAAGTACACATTACAGATACAATAGTTGCGTAATCCAATACATAACAACATATAATTACAAAAATCAACATAAAAAAGGGAAATATATTTAAAACATTATTTAGCTATTTGTACTATATATATATAATATACTTGCATAATCATAGGTCTTAACTCAAGCTTATGACCTATTATAAAGTTCACTCATGAAGATACAAACATCTAAAAGTTAACTATTTTTAAACATTGTCTCTCTGAGATGAAGAATATAAACATGTATTTTTCAATTCCTCTGATGTGTTTGGATTTAAAAGACGGTTGACTTGCTCCATTGGAGATTTGACTGAATGTTTATCAAATATTGTAAATAATTTGTCTCTTAATATATTGTATAATGGACATTCAACTAAAAAGTGACATTCGTCTTCAACTATATTTTTACATAATTTACAGAATCTTTCACAGGCTGGTATAACTGGTTTACAATATCTACCAGTTTCAATGGCTAGGCTATGTGCACTTAGCCTCAATTTTGTTATATGTGAACGTAAATACTTATTAATATTAAATCTCAAATATTTTTGCAACTCGAAATTAGATACAATTTTGCTATAAAATCTTAGTTTTCCTGTTTCACTACTTCTTATATGAGTTAACTGATTCATAATTTTGTTTGTATAATATTTGTGAATTTCTTTAGTAAATGTAACATGGGAGAAATCTAAAGTATTTAAGTTAAATAACGTTTTTAATTGTTCTATAGATCTCTCCCATGAAGGATGATTTTCAGATTTCATAATTTTATCTTCCTCAGATGCAGATCTTAGTAAATCATATACATATTCTGTGGATGACTCTATTTTTTTCAGTCTTTTAAAGTATTTGAACATAAGTTTAAAAGCTTTGAAACATAATGGTGTCAGTCCTAATTCTGTATGAACAGTTTATTAACCACGAACTATATGTAGTTTAAGATAATAAAATTTGAATTTGAATTACAGTCTTAACAGTACAGTTTTTATGACTAACAGCAAGTAGTGCTTTTAATTCCCCTTTAATATTATCAAGCGCATTTTGGCCAGTAAGACGTAAAAACTTCTTAAAAGGCGACCGCGGAGCGGGAGCCTTTTAAGAAGTTTTAAGCCTTTAAAATCGCTATAACTGGCCAAATTGCGCTTGAAAATTAATTTGTGCGAAATTTCGAACGAGAAAATGGCGATCTCTGTAATTTTGATGCTCCGAAACATTTACTACACTATTTTAAGAATACACACTACAAAGTAACTATGAATGGGGACACGTTTGACCTAAATAAATACCGCTATAATTTAATTCATAATTGTAGAACACAAATCCCTTAATATTTAGCACTTATCGATTTTAAAAGAATAAATACGTTACTGACTTTGAAAATTTATAAAGGTAATGTTGAAACTAAATGCTATAATACTTAATTCATCACGCTTTTCGACACGTGTACTTAAGTGAACTTTAAATGACCTATTTATATATAGATCGCTCCAGCTGTGTGAATACACTATATTTTTTTTTTTGAAGCACTAATTTTATTCCAATTAAAGGGCCCATACATAGAGCATACAATATAAACAATGATTGACATTGATTTGTATATAAATATTACAAAAGAAAGAGAAACAAAAAACAAAAACAACAACAATCTGTTTATATGGGTTAGGGCAGAGCCATTGTATTTTAAATATATTACCAATTCCATATTTACTTATAAAAATAAATATATATATCAACCTATATATCATTCACATTAATTATATTAGAGTTTCTTCGTTTTTCAAATCCAGTATATATAAATTGTCATTTGACGTATTTATCGTATGTTTCGTGTTTATCGTATGTTTCATTTTAACCAATACAAGCATCTTATAAAGTTCGATGGGCGTGTTTTCCCATCAGATATAAAGATTCATAAAACTGGATTTTCATATCAGCTAACAGATTTTTACGTTGATATCGATAGTTTAAAGAACAACTCGAGCCAATCTTAAGGTCATTGATTTACAGATAAGGTCTTTAATTGCCCCCCCCCCCCCCAATCCTTTCATGGTAATATGCTTGATTTTTACGTTTTTTTAGAGTGATCAGCTGATTAAGTGGTGAACATCGACCAGTAAAAACTAGAATTAATTTTTGTTGACTTGACCTTCGTCTACATTTTCCCATACTGTTCGTTAGATAAAACAAGCATGTCTATGTGTGTATTACCCACTGATCTGCCTTATATGGGCAAAAAGGCGGGGCTACTTGAAATTACAAAAGATATACCACGAAACAGTTTCTACTTTAAAGAATCCTTTCAGTATTTCCGCTTTTATTCGCAAAGGGCATCGAAAAATAATTATAATATATAATTATAAAATACATTTTTTTCCCTTTATGACAATACCTAAAGAATTTATTTATGTATAAAATACAAATCGGTGACGGAAAAACAATCCGTAATACTGACTGGTTTAAATCTAGTTTTCACCAGTTTTGTATAGATCTGTTATATTTAAACATGCAAAAAAAGAAAAGTAAAATATAAGCAGGATGTCGGCTTCAACGGAAAAATGTATGCCAGGTGAAAGGGGAACTCATTTGAAGGTAAGAATTAGCACAAAATTGAAATATTCAAAATAATCATTTATAAAAAAAATAAATGTTCACTTCGCAGAGATAATAAAATATCTTAGAAAACAGAGATATTAAGGTTTTTTAAATTGTTTTCATCTATTTTTATTTTTACTTTGCAATTTAATTGGAATATTTGTTCTCAAATTGATGAAAAAAAAAAAAAACATCTTGACAATGTACTCATGATGACCATTTCGTTCCACAGCTAGATCAGGTCGATTTTGGAATTTAAGAACTTATAAGTGAAATATATTCATATGACACTACAAATACAAAAAATCAATCGTTTAATACCTAAATTAATCAAATTGAATCCCACAATTTCTTTTTAGAACCTTTCGGGTGCACAATTAGTACATTAAAAATAAAAGTAAACAAAATGTACTATAAGATGTGATGATTTTATTTCAATACATCTTTAAAAGTGGTCTATCTGTTAGTTTACTTGGACTGCGTGCATATATTTACATGTGAAAATTAAAAAAGAACTAAAATTACCCCAAAATTTAAGTCATCATAAATTAAACATGTGCTGTACGCTAAATGCGCATGACATTTCCCGTCTATTGATTAGTCAGTATAAACTGCCTCTGACCGGTTTGATTTATTATTGTCGATGGAAAAGACATTCAAACGATTTTCCTTACCCGGAGCATGAAAAGGGAGGGGGGTCATAAAAGATGTTGCATCAAGAGATTTAACTATACACATCGGCAGATTCAGCATTCGGAAAAGGGGGTCCAGTGGGGTCCTAGAAAATGGGGAAAATGGGGAGGGGTTGACATTCTATAATAGAATTGAGTTAAAATGTATAGAAACTGGCAAAAAAACTCAATTCTACACGAAATTAAGGAGGCTCACTCCTAATGAATTGATCAAGCATTGTAGACTTAATAAAATAGTAATAAAAATTATATAGGTCCGTGTGCTTCAAACGGAGATAGAAGACATTAAAATCTTGGCGGGAAATGGATTTCTCCAAATTTCCCCTTAATTTAACATGAGGACTATTTTTTGTCTACAAGCTAGGAAATTTAATCAAGAAAATTTTATAAAAAAGTGGGGGTCCGTATGCAAAATTCTTTAAGCCATTGAATCGGAGAAAATCAGACTTGTTCCGAAATCGAACACAAATTAAAAAATGTGATGAGTGAACCGCCTTAAAAAAGCAATGCCTGAAAAAAAAAAGAGTTTTCCAACCCTCGGAACCCCTCTCGGATCCGTCAATGATATAAAAAATATATATAAACAGGATATATACTAAATGGCTATGAGAACGATTATACGAGACAGCAATTATCAGGGGGTTTGGGGGGTGGGGAGAAACTCTTTTATATTTTGTAAGGGGTTGCAGCTGGGGGTCCAAAAATTGTACCCGAATTAGTATTAGTTTATGATCGAAATCCCTCGGAAGGGGGTTCACTTTCAATGGGATGAGCCGCTGGAATAGGATAAGGGTATCAAATTTTGATGAAAATATCTGATAAGGATAGGAAATTTCAGATGAGATTACCGGTATGTGATAAGGTCAAAATGTTGCATTCAAATCAGATACCAATTAGCATTTGACATTTCTACATTGAAAATGTATCAAACCGTGTGTAATTCACTACTTTTTGATTGAAAATATAGAATTTACTGTTTCCATAGCAATATATTACAAAGATGCAGCATTTTTGCGCCTGTCCTAAGTCAGGAAATTTATTAAGCCTTTGTGTGTCTTGTCTGTTTTCTAGTAAGTTTACTTTATGTCTATAGGAGTCTTTCCGCTGAACTTGATTACTCTTTATTTAGGGACCGACTCCGACCTGCCTTTGGGTGTGGGGTTTCCTCACCGTTCATTAAGATCTTATGGTGGCTTTGAGTTGTTATTACTCCCCTTTGGGTTGTTGTCACTGTGACACATTCCCTGTTTCCCTTCTTTTTTCTATTATCTGCATTATATATGATTAAGCACATGGTATTCAAGCCTGATTTTCTTGTGCAATAAATTAAACATCAAACTCTCAGCATGTAAAGGGCTAAGCAAGGGAACATTCAAATCAATACTTATAAAACGGGTTAGAGAAGAATTTTTAAAATCTTGGAAATCAGTTAGAGACTCTCTACCGAAAGATCAGGGCAAATTAGATACATACTTCAAATTTAAATGCTCTTTTCAGTTTGAAAGATACCTAAACATTAAGAATCAAAATAGACGTTATATGCTAACCAAATTTAGAATTAGCAATCATTCTTTAAGAATTGAAAAGGGTAGATATGAAAAAAGGGTCAATAGTGCAGGCAAACTAGGGCCACTGCCCCGATGTGAAAGGATCTGTCAGTATTGTTCAATGAACCAGATAGAAAATGAAGAACATTTTCTATTGCATTGTCCTCTGTATGAAAACAGAAGGAATACATTTTTATCAAAATTAACAAATCTTTTCCCAAATCTGAAAAGACTTCACTCCACTAATTTATTCGTTTGGATAATGTCAAACGAAGATCCAATAATTTTACTGGACTTATGTGATTTATTAGAACAAAATTTTTTAGACAGACAGATAATTGGTAATTAATGCTGTTTATACAGTTTTTTTTTTTTTTTTTTTTTTTTTTATGAATTACTGTATTTTATATTATATAAGCATTATGAGTGGAATATAGTATCTTGGTTTGTTGAACCTTAATCGAAACGATCAATAGTTTATAACAGTTGTAATATTAGAGTTATCCCTCTTCTTATATATATACCTAACTCTCCCTCCATTACAATACCATTGTTATTTATGGATTATATGTTCTATTGTGCTGTACCTAATTAATATAATTAGTGAGAAAGGTGAGTGTGTGTGTATGTATGGGTGGACGAATGTGTCTGCGTGTGAAAGTATACATGATTTGTTATGCCCGAAAGGGCCCTGTGATTAGGCCAATAAAGAATTTGAATTTGAATTTGAATTTATGATTAGGTTTACTATCCTGCTAAAAATATATGACAAGGTATACATTTTTGAGATTCTTAATATATGATAAAGGTGGGGGTACTAACGTGCCAGCAGCTCACCCCTACCAAAAAACGTATGGAGTGACCCCCCCGAAATCCATCCCCGAATAAAAACTGCCCTAATGTATGACACCCATAAAAATACTAATGTATAGTGTAAATTTATTGTATGATTAGAAGAGAAAGGAGCGATTCTTAAACATGGCATATTAAAATTATTAATTCATTATAAAATTGAATATTTTTTAATAAATCACCCCGCAATGTTTATACGAAATTGAAAAGACAACCCAAATTAATAACCCAAGTAATACGAGATGTGTTTAAAATAGACTCATATAAATATGAAAGGGGACAATGAATATCAAATAACTACTAGAATTTGTCAAATTAGCATCCAAATTATGAAAAAAAAATAACATACATTACAGAAATGTAAAGGACATTCTTTTTCCGAAGAAAAAAATATTTGCGTAATGGCAAGTCCTAGTGTTACAACTAACATGCTTTAAAATAATGTAAAAATTACGGTGGTACATTTAGGACACACAAAATTTAATTTTTTTATAATATTATGTCGAGCGCTCGACTTATTATGTCGGGCTCTCGACTTATTATGTCGAGCTCTCGACTTATAATGTCGAGCGCTCGACTTATTATCTCGAGAGCTCGACTTATTATGTCGAGCGCTCGACTTAATATGCCGAGCTTCGACTTATTAAGTCGAGCGCTCGACTTGTTATCTCGAGCTCTCGACTTATTATGTCGAGCGCTCGACTTATTATCTCGAGCTCTCGACTTATTATGTCAAGCGCTCGACTTATTATGCCAAGCTTCGACTTATTATGTCGAGCTCTCGACTTATTAAATCGAACGCTCGACTTATTATGTCGAGAGTTCGAGATAATAAGTCGAGTGCTCGACATATTTTTTTTTTGCAATTCCGTATTCTTTGTAGATTAAAATGATATTTAATACATTTGTAACCTCGTATAAATGACCCGGCACTTCAGCCAGGGGATCAGGGACATCCTCTGTGTACATAGATGCTTGGGGGGGGGGGGGGGGGCATCCCCCGTGGTTGATAGGGGAATACCTTGTCGCTGGCGACGAGGTAGAAAGGGTCAAGCACTGTGCAGAATAAAGATCCCTTCTATATATTTCGGTACTGAAGAGTATACCCATTTTCCGAGCGACTTACACCAGTTTTAAAAACTCCCATACAAAAGATAATTTTACTGTTTCTTCTTACTATTTGATTGGTTCTAGAAATGTGAACATTTGGCATACTAAATTACGTCATCGTTGTGATCAACTGAAAGCCGATCTTTTCTTAGTCAACTTATATAATGATCCAAAGTGTGATTGTGGTTGTCCATTTGAAGATGCTATACATTATTTTCTTGAATGTCCGATCTTTCATAACATTAGAATACAATATACCGATAGCCTTCTTCCTTATATTACACCAACTATTGACGTTATTTTATTTGGTTCAGATATGTTTGACCAAGAAACAAACTCCGTTATTTTTCGCAATGTGCATAATTTTATTGTTCATTCTAAAAGATTCTCCAATTAGCTCGACTCTGCTTAGTATTTGTAGTGTTTTAGATTATAATGTACTTTTGTTTATAGTTCTATCAGTATTTCATTATGTCATTACTTACACCTATATAGTATTTGCATTGATTATTTTCATATATTAATGATCACTGTATGTCATCTTGTGTATTATTGTGTTTAATATCATAGTAGGAAAAGAACCTAGTAAGTTGTAAAAACTTGTGTTCAATCCCACATATTGTTCTTTTTGACAATAAAAATATGTTTAAAGTAAAGTACCAATTTTCCAGTGGTAATCAAAAATCGTTGCCCGGTTGTCCCTCTCACTTTGATTCTATCTGTTTTCTTTCAGATGAATGTTTGAATTGAATATAACTTGTTCTCGTCCTGATATAGCTTAAATATTGCCGAGTGGATAGAAAGAACCAAGGCGGGAGGGACAACCGGGCAACGAAATTGGAGAAGGGAAGGGTCGGAAATTTAGGCTCTTATACGGTCCCAAAGTATCATAATATATAGAAGGGATCTTTATTCTGCACAGAGCGTGGCATTTTTCTTTGCCTACAGCTGTTGGTGGCCGTGCTTTCTGTATTATGACCCTGGCGTCAAACATTACTCTGAAATTAAGGTGGGAGGGACAACCGGGCAACGATTTTTGACTGCCACTGGAAAATGGGCCTACTCTTCGGTATCGATATATATAGAAGGGATCTTTATTCTGCAAAACAGAGCGTTACCCTTTCTACCCCATTGCCAGCGATAAAGTATCCCCCTATCAACCATGGGGGATGCCCCCCAGCAGCTCTTTACACGGAAGAAGCCCCTGATCCCCTGGATCAAGTGCCGGGTCATGTAAACGAAGTTGCACATGTATTAAATATCATTTCTATCAACAAAGAATCCGGAATTGGAAAAAAAATGTCGAGAGCTCGACTTAATAAGATAATAATTTTGTACTTCTCGAGACTAAATAATGAAGGATTAAATCCACTTCTCACGGAAGCTTTTAATTTAACTAAACTTTTAGATAAAGAAGGAACTTACTCATGGTACACATATGCCAATGAAATTATAAAAGAAAACAAACTAGATATAGAACAATTAAATAATTGTAAAACTAAGGAAAACACCCAAAAACTAAAGAAGAGTATTAAAACACAGTCTTAAAATATTATAATAACCTTGTAAATACAAAAATTAAATCATTAAATGAAGACAACAAAAACTTCCTTTATAAATATTTTAATGAAAATATAGAAACTTTTTATTTAAACCACCCAAATAAAGAAACAAGAAAAATTTTGACTAAATTTAGAGTTAGCGATCACAAGTTATTAATTGAATTAGGAAGATACAAAAAGATCCCTTTGCAGCAAAGAATATGTAAACTCTGCAATATACATATGTAGTAGAAAACGAAATACATTTTTTCTTTAACTGTAAAATTAATAATCAACTTCGAACAAATCTTATAACAAAATTTAATAAAAATAATAATGAGTTTAGTTTAAAAACTTTTCACCAGCAACTAGCTATTATCCCTAGCCCATCAACACCTGAAGATATAAATACAGTTGTCTCTTTTATTAGACAGTCATTAGAACTGAGGAGAGGAGACCCCTAGCTGATATATATCTTCACTGTATTTGTTTTATTACATTATGTTTTTGTTTGATATATGTTTGTATTGCCATAACCCAAATGGGTTCTTTGTCTGCAATTTTCAATAAATAAATAAAAATTAAATTATTCGAGATTCTATTTGAATTGAATATTCAATAAATGCAAGTTACTGTTACAAATGTCATATTATATTATACAATTATAGCTTTCGTATGAGGTCGATACGAGGTTATATCGACCTGACAGACATATATCGACCGAGGACGAAGTCCGAGGTCGATATATGTCTGTCAGGTCGATATAACCTCGTATTGACCGCAAACGAAAGCTACAATTGTTATATTATTAATCAACAGCTACTTGAAGGATTACTGACTTTTCATTGGGATTCGAAGATACAGAACAACCAAAAATGTATTATTCCACAATTCCATTTGTTTGCATTTCTAAAATATATTCATCATGGTTCATTGAAGTTTTGTCTCATTTACATAAAATCCATATGTACGAAAAAATCTATCCAGTCATATTAGCATTTGTTTTTAATTTGTATATAGACAACAATAAACATCAAAATTTGATAATGTCAAGAATGATGAAACTTGAACAGTTTTAACAATTATAAAAAAGATTTTAAACGAGTTTAAAACAGATTTTACCAATTACTAAATGTAGTATCAATTTAGAACAACAATTTACTGTTTTGAATAAAATAAAACGATCATAAATCACTTCCTTGGAAACACATTGTATGTTATGTTATACGTTATATTGCTACAAGCATTCATAAATGGCATTCCCATGTTTGACACGTTAGGAAAATTGTTTTTCAACAAAGGTTGAACTTTACTATTTGGCAACTTCATATTATCTGAACTTTTATTTGGAATACAAGTATCTAAATTCTTGATTAACTCTTCAAAACCATCATTTTCCATTAAATCTTCCATAAGTGCATCATTTTGAGAATTTGACAATGGTTTAAGATCTACTGTGGTATCATTTAAATCGACAGGAATGTTTTCTTCCCCAACAGAAGTTACAGTACTTTAAGATAAGCACACATAATCAGTATTTGAAACACATGACTTTACTTGTTTGGATTTTCCTTGCGTTTTTTCACTCAAAATTTCGGACATCCTTTTTTTTTGTTTTTTGACATGTTTTCCCGGAATAGGTTTTCAGAGATGCTTC
>MJUU01017083.1:46545-88336 GCA_002080025.1 Modiolus philippinarum | reverse complement strand
GATAAACATGATAAAGTTCTGTATTAAAATGAAGTGTCCTACATGTATATTCCAATTACATGTACATGTTTCTGATTCTATGCGATCAATATAATACATCTGTATCATTTGCTGGATCCATTTTACATGTATATCTGTGCCTTTTACTTTTATTTCAGCACAGTCCGATTTTATTAAATACCAGTAATATATGATGATACAACAATTTAAATCAATCTCATATACCTGTTAAAATTAATTATAAAATGAAATAAAATAACCTTGATACAACAATAAACATGATTAGAGTATACCTGTATTTTGCGTGTTTTTTTTTATACATACATGTTGATATGCATTCACTCCATATCTTTATCTTGCAAAAAAATAAAATGTACAATATACCTTTAATCTGGTACATCCTTCCATCTGCCGATACTTCACTGTCTGACTGATGATTTTTAGTCTGCTCATCAATAACCTGGTAAACATACAGTTTACCATCAGAATCTTGTGTTACAGCAAAATGTTTCCTAGTCAGGTTGGAAAGATTTTCCCGCCCACGTCGACCAAAATGGATCATCAGATCAACAAAAACCTGAAAAAAAATTTAAAGAATTGTTCAAGTATACAAAATGTATGTGTATACTTATTTCAAGCTAGTCAGATACAGATATATATCTTTTCATTTGACATATACATACAAATGTAATGAACTCGTGACCGTCAAGCACCTTTAGAACAATAGGTTTGTTTATGTATACCTTTGTGAGGAATTTCACGATACTATATATGTATAAGTACTAGTATCCTGATATCAGGATGTGATACTAAAAATGTGCAAATGTACATTGTACTTTCATACTGTTTTCATGGCACAAATTCATAATTGTTTAAAAAAGTCATTTTTGGTATCGCGATTCCGGACCTATAATACGATATGGGAATCATTATCACTTTGGATCGATATAATCAATACATCCATGAATCGTTACCCCTCTAACTTAAGTCTTATGACCATATGATAACAAATAACCTGATTGATTGATCATAATTGATGACACTGTTAAAAACCCTCCTATACAAAAATGCGATCCACAAGCTACAGATGTATGTTATGTAGATAGTGTAATTTAACCTTGAATTCTGCAGATGGCCATTTTGACAACTTACAATGTATGTCCCTTCAATGCACATCATAAACAATATCATGGGTGACAGAAAATATCTCAGTTCAGTAATTCCTCTTCTGGAAATAAAAATTACATTAAAATGAGCTGAAATTTCCAGACAGATGCTTAGCCAGATCTAGTGTTGAGTATAGAGTTACATACTACTACTGTTGTGTCAATTTATAATAGTAAAATATTGTATATTTACCTTATATTGCAATAGTTGAGCATCATCTAAATTCTGCACAAAAAAGAATACATCTTTTCCATATCACTGTCTTCGATAGCAGGGTGGAGGTCAATGGCTGCCAGGTAAACGCGTTTGAGCTCCTTAGACATTCCCTTGAATGCTTTTACAGATTTTTTAAACACTTCTTAGTTGTTTTTTTGTATCTCTCCCCATCTTTGTTTCTCATTTCCATGTAGAAGGAACTCAATGCATTGTCAAGTTCTTCGATGCTGTAGTTTTCAAACTCAATCGGCATCTGCTTTGCAGTGAGATACTGCCTGAATAGTTTGACTGCTGTGCCATTTTGTCGTTTTGTGTTTTAAGTTTCTATATTGTCAATAATGTTTCTAACTTCATCTTCTAAAGACGCAAATCTTGCTGCCATGTTTACGTCTGCATCTATAAAACGGAAGTTGATTTTGATTGGTCGATGCATTCAGGCAGTGATTTTCGCGGAAAATTATGAAACTATTTTTAGTAATTCACATACTGTATCACGCTATACAAATAACCACGTGATGTTGTTTTGGCTAATCAGCATTTGCAAAATATATATATATATATATATATATATATGTGTGTGTGTGTGTGTGTGTTTCATTGTATTGTTTATATTCTGCTTTAACCCGTTAAGGATTATTTGTGCAAATAAAGTTAAATTAACACCTGTACATGTGTATATTGATACAGGTGTTGACAGTGGTACATGTTTAGCAGCAAAATTCATAGGGTAGGTAACCCTCTCAGCTAGGTAATTTGCAACCAGGTTACTGTTTGTCATCTCAAAATTTGATTAAATTACAATCATAACAAAGGTTGAGCTAATAAAATTGTTTTGTATGTATTACCAGAGATTATATAATTATATGTCTCTGGTATTAAATTACACAATGACAGAAAAGGAATAAATAAATAACAACAAAAACATAAAAAAATGAAATAAAAATATAAAAAAGATAAGAAAATAAAAAGTATAAATATATTTTATCTGAAATTAATATTCAAAACTATAAGTTACAATAGACCCGAATAGGCCCGTGTATACTGATACAGGTGTTGACAGTGGTACATGTTTAGCAGCAAAATTCATAGGGTAGGTAACCCTCTCAGCTAGGTAATTTGCAACCAGGTTACTGTTTGTCATCTCAAAATTTGATTAAATTACAATCATAACAAAGGTTGAGCTAATAAAATTGTTTTGTATGTATTACCAGAGATTATATAATTATATGTCTCTGGTATTAAATTACACAATGACAGAAAAGGAATAAATAAATAACAACAAAAACATAAAAAAAATGAAATAAAAATATAAAAAAGATAAGAAAATAAAAAGTATAAATATATTTTATCTGAAATTAATATTCAAAACTATAAGTTACAATAGGCCCGAATTATCAAAACTCAGTTTGAACTTCAGTAAACTTCTGAACAAACACGGATTATAAAGGAAAACATCGCATTCAGTTGTGTATTTCAAAACTGGTTCTTAAGAAAACAGCTTCATATATCGGCAAGCCAATTCCTGTATTCAAAGTTTAAACATGAAATTACAATATGTTAAAAAAATTATTCTAAAATTATAAGTGGTCTAAAAGATATGAAATTTTTAAAATGACAAATTTTACATACAAATGCACTAGCATTATCGACCGGAACTCACCAGTGAGTGACAAGGGGAGCTAACTGTGCATTGTGAAACAGTCCCAACCAAATGTTAAAGTAAATTCGTCACGGATGGGCACAACGCTTGGTCTCAAAGGTAGCGTCTAGCTTAATTGTTTTAAGAAAGATCTTAGTACGCATTAACCATAGTGTCTAATGTTTAACTAAATTCACTGGGTTGGTACTAAACACCCCATAAGTACCATTCCTGTCAAGACTAGTACAAATTCATTTAGTGTTTCTTATGAAAAGGTTTACAACTGACGGACGATGGATGCATACTGATAGCAAAAGCTCACCCTAGCATACTCAAGTGAGTTTTTTTTAAGTGGATATACAAAGATATAATTTACAACTCTGACCCCTTCACAGTATTTGGACCAAAATGTATACCCAATCACAGAAAAGTTAGCTGAAATATTAACCCGATAGTTTGAACAAACATACCTTATGATTTATTACTAACACTTATATAGGAAGTGACCCCCGTAAAAAATCCTCCACGAAATAAAATGACTGCTTATTTTTGCCCATCTAAACTATACTTGATACCACTGAAAACAGTACTTTTATCTAAGAGACAACAATTATGAAGTAACATTATATCGTTTTGAAACATGTTAAACTGTCGTTTTAGGAATCATTATCAAAATTAGCAGAGCAGTACACCACGACCACGGGTTCATATACAGCCTGGAAGACAGATATTAACTTGAACTCACCAGATCCGAGCTCTCCATTGACAGATGACGATGAGCACATCCACGATTACTACAACGCATTGCAGTACACTCTGTATGAAAATAGTCTCCCCGAAACTATTGACAGATCGAACACACCCAGAGAACACAACCCTGACACCGGAGTTACAATCGTTGTTTTATCATCACCAAAAGAATGTATTGCGATATTGCTAGAAGGTGGTAAACAATGTCCGGGTGATATGCTCCTTGTCATGTCTCCAACATGGCTTGTGAAAGAAAAATCTGACAGAGGTGAAGGTCTACATTCACTGTTTGTTAAGAAGGCAATTGTTTTTGAAAGAGGTGGATCATCTTTCATTGATGTATTCGCTGTTCCTAGAAAATGTACCTATTTTATTAATTTCCTCACGAATGCGTGCACCGATGGTCAGCGGGAAGACGGAGAGCCCATTGAAATTGAACTTGACTGTCCAATGTCGAGTTCCCTAGATTTGTGCAAACGCACTGATGACAAACTACTAACCCGAATTTACATGGCGGAAGCAGGAATTCATTATCCAGAAACCCTTGCATTAGCCTACAAACCACCATACGAATACAAGGTTCCAAATGACATGGAAATCAAGGTTTTGAGTCTTGAAACAAAAAATGAAGTTGATGATCAAATAGAAAAGGAACTGAAAGAATTTCTAAATTCCCCAAGAATTAAAGCAATCAAAAAGGTAATTAACGGTTTTAGAAATATTAATGTGCGTTGATTAAGGGGTCACTTTCTTTTCGACAACAAGACGACAGATTTTGAGTAGATTTTTTGCGTTTTTTTTGACGAAAAAGAAAAAAAATAAAATGAGTTCTACAAAATAGATAAAAACATTATTTAGAAGAGACATAAGTTATCGAAATTCGCATATGTAGAATCCAAATTAGCAGCAACTTCAGTATTATTTTTTTACCCCTTAATCATAGTTGAAAATTTATGAATATGTATTTGATTTTTGGGTAATAAAAAACCCCT
The DNA here is from genome assembly GCA_002080025.1 of Modiolus philippinarum. Classification (NCBI taxonomy): domain Eukaryota; kingdom Metazoa; phylum Mollusca; class Bivalvia; order Mytilida; family Modiolidae; genus Modiolus; species Modiolus philippinarum. The sequence goes on along the minus strand of MJUU01017083.1, from coordinate 83,572 downwards.
TTTCGGACATAATCAATTAACTCGAAAGTCCTGTATTGTTACTGCTCTAGGATGATTGTTACATAAGAAAAAAGATATATGTCATATTAAACTTCTATAAAATGAAATCATATGTTTCACTGTTAATACTAACCATTTTCATCCGATTCATTGGCAGATTCAGCTTTCAAAAATAAAGGGCTACGCCGAGCGCAGCATGATACGACCGCAGCATGTCGTCCACTGAAATTTGAAAAAGTGTAATTTAAAGTGAGTATGGACATAGGAAAGAGCTTGACACAATAATTAGATGGACACAATAAGGAGATTGACCAAGTAATTAGCTGGACACAAACTGGGAAAATAAAAATTAGCCCTTATGACTCCTTATGATTCCTCTTTGACCCTCTATAGCTCAGAAACAGTAAGAGCTACGCCCAATCCATTGACATAATGCTGAAAGCTTATATCAAGAGAAATCAAAAGAAAAAAATCCCATCGAAATGCGATGAAAAATAAAAATTTAAGGTAAACTGTAAATTTACGATTTTGGCCCCCTTCGGCCCCTCATAGCTCGGGAACGGCAAGAGCTACGTCAAATCCGTTGAAATACTACTGAAAGCTTACATCAAGTAGAATCCAAAGAAAAAAATCCCATCGAAATCCGACGAAAAATAAATTTTTTAGGTTATCTGTAAATTTACGATTTTGGCCCCCTTCGGCTCCTCATAGCTCGGAAATGGTAAGAGCTACGCCAAATCCACTGACATATAACTGAAAGCTTACATAAAGAGGAATCAAAGAATAAAATCCCATCGAAATTTGATGAAAAATAAAAATTTTAGGTTATCTGTAACTTTACAATTTTGGCCCCTTTCAGCCCCTCATAACTCCGAAACGGTAACAGCTACGCCAAATCTGTTGACATACTACTGAAATCTTACATCAAGAGGAATCCAAAGAAAAAAATCCCATCGTCATCCGACGAAAAATAAAAATTTAAGGTTATCTGTAAATTTACAGTTTTGGCCCCTTTAGCCCCTCATTGCTCGGAAACGGTAAGAGCTACGCCAAATCCGTTGACATAGGACTGAAAGCTTACATCAAGAGGAATCCAAAGAAAAAAATCCCATCGAAATCCGATGAAAAATAAAAATTTTTGGTTATCTGTAAATTTACGATTTTGGCCCCCTTCGGCCCCTCATAGCTGGGTAAGGAAACAAGTTACCAAAAATCTAATAGTAAAGCGCTTCGATTATTTTTCATTAGGAATCCTTTGGAAAAAATTGCATCAAAATCGGACTAAAAATAAAAAAATGAAATTTTTGAAATTTGCCCCTTTTGGGCCCATTTATCTCGTGAACGGTACATGCCACGTGAAATCCGTTGGCATACTACAGATTGGAAATTTTCTAAGGAGTTTTTTGAAAGAAACCCCATCAAAATCCGATAAATAATAAAGATTCTACAGTCAAATATGTGAAAACAACTAATTTAACCCCTTTTGGCCCCTTATTCTTAAAAGGGCGGGGCCAGGAACATAAAATTATAGCCCGGGCTAAAGCATGTGCCAAAAAACATCATACTAAAATTTGAAAATGATCTGTTCACTGGAACCAAAGTTATGCTGTCCACAGACACAAAAATACCCAATTTTACCCTATTTTGGCCCCTTTTTCTGAAACGGGTGGGCCATAAACCCGAAATTAAAACCCGGGATAGCCATTATGCCAAGAAACCACATACTGAAATTTGAAGATGATCCGTCCACTAGAAACAAAGTTATGCTGGCCACAGACGCCGACGCCGACGCTGACGCCGACACCGACGCCGACGCCGACGACTGCGCCATAACATAATACGACCGCGAAATTTTTGCGGTCGTATAAAAAGGAAAGGTTAAATGAGTTCCAAGTAAAAAAGGGGGAGGTTCGAGGCTATTTTTTCCCATTTTTGGGGTCAAATTTGATTAAATTCTGCACGATATTTCAAAACATTTCGAGAAAAGAAATTAAGTTGAACTCCTGGATCTGCAAGTGAAAATTATTACGAGCATTTCAGTATAAACATTAAATGTCGATATCATTAAAAGGTGAAAGGGGGGGGGGGGTTATATTTAGAACTATCATGTCTTTTAACCTTGCAATGACAAGCTCATTCGACTGCGTATACTTTATTTTAATACAGATAATTTGTTAATTTTAGGTGGTAGTCAAGCCATCCGGTATATTTTGGCATGGAAGCCGCTGTGTGACTTACCATAACACCAACGATTTCTCAAGTATTTTCAACGCAGCTGTCAATTTACTTTCTATTCTGGAAGTAGGAAACTCAGTCTTAATAGAAGCCTTTTATAATCCAATGAGCGCTACAAACAAAAATCTTGGTAAGAACGGTGTTTAATTAAGTACTAGTATATATCATGTCTTTATATAGTTAACAAAAACCACTGAAAATTATCAGCCTGAAGTTTCGATTTTGGATTTTTGAATATTTGTATGAGCTAATTCAATGCATCCTCATTGTTGGATCCAGTGGGGTGGGGGTGGGGGGTCGGGGTGGTTACCCTCTTTTCTGAAAACATTTTCTTCAGAGTTTACACAAAAATGGCAAACAATCGTCTGCAACCATCTTTTAAGCTCACCGGCTTTGTCAGCTAGGGTGAGTTCTTGCCATCAATTTGCTTCGATCCTTCCTCCGTCTGTTCATAGTCAGTCCATTGTCTTTGGACCGCTGAATAACGATTAATTAAAAGTTAATTAAAAAACAACGGCAGTAGAATACCGAAGGAACAAAGCACAAGATTACACAAATCAAAGTCCAGAGACAAGGCAAAAGCAAGAACACCAAAAGACGGAAGACCAAAGACACCACATGCCTACAAAACACTCGAACGTTACATATACAACACAAAAAACTAAAGCACTTACAGTGTGAACTCCCAATAAACAAGAGTGACATCAGGTGCCCCGGAAGGGTAAGCATGTCCTGCTCTGTGCACAGCACCCGTCACACTGTCAGTGGGTCAATTCAGGGTAAAGTCGAAACCGGTAATGTCAAATCAGGGAAGACGCAAATCTAGCTGAAAATGTCAGTTTTTATTTGTGACACTGACATTTCATATCTATCTATGATGTCGTGGTGACGGCCATAGAATTTCTGAAGGGACGAAAGTAACAAAGGCTGAACATATCCCTGACTCAGCAGTTTTTGTGACAGTGCTTTTGCTCTTTCCACAAAGTCACTGTATGTACAGCACGCTCTACAGTAACGAATTAATTGTGAAATATATACTCCATATGCTGGGGATGCAGGTATATTGCTGCAGAGAAAGGGAAAGTTCACAATTGGAAAGTCAAAATCATCACGTTTGTCATATAATCTAGATTTCAGACGTCCATGTTCGTCAATGTACAACAAAAGGTCAAGGTATGAAGCAGAATCGGGTGTATCGGTTGTCTCTTTAATTTCAAGTTCACTGGGGTAGATACGATGTAAATATTCTTTAAATTTTGGGTTATTAAGAGAAAGTACATCGTCTATATATCTGAAGCTGAAATTAAAAGTCTGGGCTAGCTGTTTTTGTTTCTGTTGTATCAGCCCTTGTAAAAACTTTGCTTCATACGAAAAAAGGATATATAAAATATTGTTTATACAGTATAATCCTTTGTTTGGCTAGTTTTCCACCTATTCCCACATGAAATTTTACTTTTTCTTACCTGATATTTAAAAAGTGGGAATAGGTGGAATGAACCATACAGTATAATCCTTTGTTTGGCTAGTTTTCAACCTATTCCCACATGAAATTTTACTTTTTCTTACCTGATATTTAAAAAGTGGGAATAGGTGGAATGAATCATTTGGACCTATGTTAGGGTGAATTAATATTGGAAACCTCAGATAGTCTTCAAAATTGGAAAAGTAATAAAAAATATTATAAAAATTTGTCGAATAACCATTATATGAAATACTATGAAGAAAAGATAAATAGTCTAGACGAAATAGAAATCCAGTAACTAATGAACAAGTGAACTGCTTGGTTCCTTTTTAAAGCAGTCGCTAGAACTGAAGACAGGGGCCATTGAATTTCATCTGCTTTATATGTATGTTTGTTTGTATATTGTCATTTTATTTGTTATATTGCCTTTGGCCTTTAATTGGGCGTAAATTGTGCATTTCCTTTATTAAAGTATTAAAGTATTATAGTATTAATAGTGAGGTGCTGACAAAGTGTTGTTACTTTGGTGCCAATCCGTCGTCTAACATAGCTGCCAGCTAAGTACTTAGTTTAACGTTGGACCCTAACGGAAATGCATATTTACAAAGATTTTCATCTAGACAACCACTGGATTGATTTAAACGAAACTTTAGTGAAAGGAAGATAACAGGAAACACCTACAATGGTCGAACATTACAATCACATGTTACAATCAACCAGGGAACTGCACAAGAAAAACAACAAAATGACAAAAGACAAACATAGATAACTATAGGAACTCGGGTATTGCATGAATGTTGATTGTAGCCTGTGATAGAATTTCAGGTGCGGATTTAGGGGGTTTCATGAAGGACGTGCCCCCAAAAAGAACCGGAAAAGTAGAAATTTTCGCGGTAAAATCGGGGCTTTACTCAATATTTTTTTTTAATTCGGGCTTTGCTACCTTCGATGATTTTTTTTTATCATATGCGTCCCATAACTTCATATCATGGATCAGTCTTTAAATTTTAAGTCATTGTAACCGTTTCTTCTTGTCTTTTCAGGTTCACATTACTATTGAAATACACACTTTTATTGAAATTTAAATTCATGGTTTCCGCTTCAAAACAATATAAGGGACCGACCATTAAACTTGAAGGTGGGGGGGGGGGTATGGTTTTTTTCTAAAAAAAAAAATTGAAGCTGATTTTATGTGAAAAAATATTTTGGCAGCAAAAATGATGAAAGAAAAATATTCTGAAGGAGGCTTTCTGCCCCAAAAAATAATGCTAATTTAAAAAAAAATATTTTGTTGCTACGAGTTAAAAAAAATAAATACATTTTTTTGTCCAGAAAAAAAACATACCCCCTTTTCAAGTTAAATGGCCGGTCCCCAACAATTAAGAGTTCTACAAAAACTTTAAATATTTCGATTATTCAAACCATACCGTATCTTTCTGAATGTTTTTTTTTCAGAAAATTGTTCGTTCAGACTTCGAGCAATGGCTTGCAGGAGATTTGATGATACGTCAATTACTACTCAAATAGTTTGTGGGATAGGTCTGAAAGATTTACCCATCAACGGCGACAATACAATTCCACAGTCCTTTGATACTACTATGAAAATGTGGGGAATAAATGATCTCGAACGTGGAGAATTGAGAAGCAAAATTGTTCAAGGTTCCCAGAGACTTCTAGATCGCATTATTGAAAGTGAAAAAAAGTTGTCCGATGATTTTAAGGGAGGAGTTGGAGCACAAACTGACCTAATTGGTAAGTCAAAAACTCACAAGAAAAGGAGACCGAACTAGGTTATGATTTAAAAGATAAATGTGTTTTAGATTTCTTGACTTTATCAAAAAATCTTTAAGACCCTACAAAACATTAATCAAACACTATAATTTTGTGATAGGAAAAAAAATTATAATAATTATGCTTTTGCAGAAGACAATATGATAAGTTTATATATGCTGCTGGAATAGATTGATATAATATGTTGCACAATAGACCTGTTGTAATTTTATGTTGCATCTTATAATTTCATGTAACAAGAGCAGATTATGTGATTACCTTTTGTGGTTACTTTGCAGGTGTAGACTGTGATTACTTTATATTACAAAAGTAGGTTGTGGTTACTTTATGTTACAGGGGTAGACTGTGATTACTGTATACTTGCAGTGGAAGAATTATGATTACTTTTTCTCACTTTTGAGACACAGCAGTTCCTATTTTTAGCGGTGTGAGATTTCCTTGTCTTACACTAGTGTAAGACAAAAAAATCACGTGCAGTTTACCGGCAAATATATCGTGTTTTGCATATAAAGGTCTGTAGTCTACATCTGTCCTCATTAGTGATCATAAGTGTATTTAATCTACGTATTATAAAAGTGTTATGTCATTTGAAGTAACATTTCACTGGAAATAACAAGAAAAAAAATCGGCTTTTAAAATATGGCGCGCTCGGGGTGTACATTCCTGATTTTATGACGTTACAAAAAGGGACATAACTCCTTGTGTAAACAAGCGAAAGGGGTAAACTGGTCCTCCGTTCCACTATGCTACGCTCATTAGGAACGGGTGACGGCCATTGTTACGTCGTGTTTCATTGGTCGAAAGTGTTGATTGTTTTCATTTTTTCCCGGAAAATATTCACGTCACGACCGTTGTTGATTAGTCTTTAGGTTAGACTCTACTAAATGACCAATCAGCTGCTGGCATAGTCAATAATAGTACTTATATAAACAAAGCCATGCTACTTTCGCTTTGGATATAACTGTCAATATTGACAATATCCGAGTTCTTAAACGCTCTTGTGATCNTGTAACAATAGATGAAATGCAAGTTATATATGCATGAAAAGTTATGATTTTATCCAGAAAATGCTTGAAAATGTTAAATTAATGTTTTCTTATATTTCGACATATATCGCTAACTCGAACGATAGAGCCCCATATAAAATCCCATTTTTTTTCAACATTATATATTTTTTTAACTTGAATTTTATTTATATTTGTAGTATACATACTAAATGAACCTATAAAACACAAATCTGAGAGCTGAAAAGCTCCAAAGCTCATTCTGATTGCCATTTTATGTTGCGTCATGTCACAATATGAGATTTTTACTAATTTCACATCCAATTTTTACAATAAATTGCACTTTTATTCATAGTTGCTTATATTTTTCACAACAATGATGCTTTGAATTGCATAATGAATTAGACTAGTGAGCTAAAACAGGAAGAATTTAGCAGCTGCATGCAGTTTTAGAAATTTGGGACACACTTTCATACTGTCCCCATGATAAGTAAAGACTGAATTTTCAACAAATTTTACACTTAATTGTATTTTCTTGGACAACAGAATATTATGAACAATCTCTATTCACTTTCTGGAGTTTGTTTTACCTTTATTTTGCACTTGATGATCATTTGGTATCAGTTATATATATTTTGGGTAAATTGTATGAACAGAATTTGACCTCAGAAACACATGCTGCAAATGGGGGAGGGGGCTTAAAATGACCAGATTTTCACCATTTGCATGACTGCTTTCTTTGTAAGGAGTAATTTAATGATAGTATAGTGCACCAATCTGCTATAAAGTATCACAAAGATAGTCAGATGTATGTAAAACAGTCATTCAAGTTGTATTTTCCAAGTTGAACCATTATTGGAACCTTGAATTTTTCAAACTGCTGAAAACACTTAAGTACAGGGCATTTGAAATAAGGAATATAATTTTTTCAAGGGGCAGAGAGCATCTTTATTTTGAGTTTTCTATTTGGATATTGATTAAGCTACATGATAAAGACCAATAATTGAACTTTTAAAACATTTAATGACCTATTAAGCCGAAAATTGAGGGGAAATAAAATTTTTGCCAGTAAGAGACTTTTTATGTTTCAATTTGTGAAATATGTCTAGGTTACAGAAAATAAAGGTATATTTTGCACCTAAGATCAACTGGTATCAAATTACAGACCTGTTCAGATATTATGTAATATTTCACAAAATTTAAAGAATTTCCCATTTTACAAGCCCCTGTCAGACTTTTACCAAGGTTAAAGGATGTAGATACTTTAAATGAGTTAGAATAGATGAAATGCAAGTTATATATGCATGAAAAGTTATGATTTTATCCAGAAAATGCTTGAAAATGTTAAATTAATCTTTTCTTATATTTCGACATGTATCGCTAACTCGAACGATAGAGCCCCATATAAAATCCCATTTTTTTTCAACATTATATATTTTTTTAACTTGAATTTTATTTATATTTGTAGTATGGATACTAAATGAACCTATAAAACACAAATCTGAGAGCTGAAAAGCTCCAAAGCTCATTCTGATTGCCATTTTATGTTGCGTCATGTCACAATATGAGATTTTTACTAATTTCACATCCAATTTTTGCAATAAATTGCACTTTTATTCATAGTTGCTTATATTTTTCACAACAATGATGCTTTGAATTGCATAATGAATTAGACTAGTGAGCTAAAACAGGAAGAATTTAGCAGCTGCATGCAGTTTTAGAAATTTGGGACACACTTTCATACTGTCCCCATGATAAGTAAAGACTGAATTTTCAACAAATTTTACACTTAATTGTATTTTCTTGGACAACAGAATATTATGAACAATCTCTATTCACTTTCTGGAGTTTGTTTTACCTTTATTTTGCACTTGATGATCATTTGGTATCAGTTATATATATTTTGGGTAAATTGTATGAACAGAATTTGCCCTCAGAAACACATGCTGCAAATGGGGGGAGGGGGCTTAAAATGACCAGATTTTCACTATTTGTATGACTGCTTTCTTTGTAAGGAGTAATTTAATGATAGTATAGTGCACCAATCTGCTATAAAGTATCACAAAGATAGTCAGATGTATCATGTGTATGTAAAACAGTCATTCAAGTTGTATTTTCCAAGTTGAACCATTATTGGAACCTTGAATTTTTCAAAGTGCTGAAAACACTTAAGTACCGGGCATTTGAAATAAGGAATATAATTTTTTCAAGGGGCAGAGAGCATCTTTATTTTGAGTTTTCTATTTGGATATTGATTAAGCTACATGATAAAGACCAATAATTGAACTTTTAAAACATTTAATGACCTATTAAGGTTAGACTCTTATAAATGACCAATCAGCTGCTGGCATAGTCAATAATAGTACTTATATAAACAAAGCCATGCTACTTTCGCTTTGGATATAACTGTCAATATTGACAATATCCGAGTTCTTAAACGCTCTTGTGATCATGAAACACTTCCGGATTGACAAGCATTTTGAATCAGCCAGCCTCATTGCATGGGAAAAATACTGAAGCCTCATCAATGATGACACGTATGCCCAAGGATATGAAAGGGGAAATTGGTCATTTGCATACCCCAGTTAAATGAGGCGATAGAAATTTCTTATTAGACTTTAAAGTTGGGTCATCGTTTGGATATGTTACTTGGCAGACGTGCCACTTTGAGAAAATCATATCGCCGCACAAAGTGAACTTCAGGTAATTATTAAAATTCACAAAACGTTATAATGGCCGCCTATGGAAAATATTTAGTGGAGTCTGACCTTTAGCAACGTCTCGTAAAATCACGGGGTAAGAATCTTGACCTCAGGATTTTTAGCCGTCACCTGTTGTCAATGTAGCCAGCGTAACACAACAGGAACCCAGTTTAGCGAAAGGGGACGACATTTTGTGTGGATTTTAGTATATTTTAGGGTGAATATAGTGAGAAATAAAATCAAACACCAGTGGAAGTGCGAGACAAGAGATTCTCATCCCTACCTTTAGTGCTTTCTATGTAGCCAATGCCTGGGTGAGATTTTTCTGTCTCACACGTGGGTGAGACAGTTTGCATTGACCTTTTCCCGCAAAAATATCAGCGTATTGAAAATGAAATTGGACATACAACATGCTATAATTTCCTGTAGAAATTGTCAATGTAATGCATTCTTATTTCCTCTGTATTTATTTTTAATTATATCACAATTAAAGCTTATAAAAAACCCCAGTCTTTGTTGTTTATTTCTACCGTGACATTCAGCCATGACTATCTTCACCTTTTGACCTTTGTTTACTGGGGGACTACTTTTTTTTCTCAGGGGAGAAAACTCTTTTCATTATTTACATTAGTTACAAAAGGGAGATAATTCTAATAGCAAAGAAAATCGTCTGCAATATTTGGAAAATTGACATCAGGAAAATAATTAATTATAATTGGCAAAAACAATGGAAACAGAATTTAGGATAGGTGATACAGTCCAAATTGGAGCAAATGGTCATAAAGGGAAGATAGTAAACAAATGGCAGCCAAATTGAACATACTCCCTTTACACCGTGCAAAGCCTTACTGATGGCAGTTTCATCAATTGCGCTAAACATGAGCTCATTAAAGGGATGGATGATTCTCTTTTCAATGAAATATTGAATAATCAAGTATATCGGACTGCTACAACAACTAGTGTAACTCATCTATCTTGCCTTCACACACCCCTCCCCAACCTGAAGCTGAACCTACAATAAATGAGATACAGCCATTACAAGACCTCCCTAGTGACAATGTTGACTTTCTAAATGATTTAGATACACAGTATTTGAATAATATGCCAAATGTAGATAAACCAAATAAAAGTTCTAGATTTGTGTCATATGAAGATGATGATCTGAGTACATTTATTGATCAAAATGAAAATGAAAACACAAGAAGAAAAACACAGGGTCATATTAAACTTTTTCAACAATTTCTTCTTGAAGTAAATGATACCAGGCAAATGGAAAATATTCCTCCAAATGAACTAGACAATCTGTTGGCTAAATTTTTGCTTGGAGTTCGCCAAAAAAATGGTGACGAGTATGAGCCGTCATCACTACGCGGAATGCTTGGCAGTTTTGAGCGCCACTTGAAATTAACTAACTACAAATCAAGTTTAATTAAAGGTTTTGAATTTAGCAAATCTAGAGAAATCTTAAAATGTAAACAGAAAGATTTGAAAAAAAAGGGAAAAGGAAATTTCCCAAAAGGGCCGAGGCTTTAACAGACACGGAGATCGATGAACTTTATGATAAAGAACTTCTCGGCACAAGTAACCCCAGCAGTCATGGCAGTATTTTAAATACACTTTGGTTCAATAATACCTTGTATTTCGGAATAAGGGGAGGGGGAGAAGAACATCGACAAATAAAATGGTGCGATATTGAACTAAAGCACGATGACGAACAAAATCTAGATTTCTTGGAATACAATGAACGTCAGACTAAGACAAGGACAGGACAAGACCTTAGAAATGTACGAGAATCAAAGCCAAGAGCATAAAAAACCTGAAAATCCATCGCGATGTCCTGTCCATGTCTACAAAACATTCCGAAATAAAAGACCTTCTAATTTTTGCAACCCAAATGACCCCTTTTATTTAGCAGTTGTGACAAATAACGAGAATCCGAATAACACTCAGCAATGGTTTTTGCGCGCCCCTGTGGGAAAAACAAAATTAACAGTTTGATGAAAACAATGGCAGAAAAGGCGAATTTAAGTGTAGCTACTAAGCGTTTAACGAACACAAGTGTAAGGAAGCACCTATGTCAAAAGTTAATGGACAATGACATACCAGATGAACAGGCCATACACATTACTGGACACAAAAGTACTGCTTCACTTAACAGATACAGGACACTAAATGATAAAAAAAGGAAACAAATGTGTGACGTTCTGTCCACTTCAAGTAAAAATCACATTAATGATGAAACATCCTTACCTGTTATCACTGAAACATCCGCTATAAACAACGAATCCTCCACTGTAGCTGCGGAACCGTAGCTCTATAGGTCCTTTTATTTTTTTCTGATTTGGCGGACCATAGAGCTACGGATTTTCCCCTATATAAAACTTGCGACACGAATTTTGTCGCACGTTTGTGTGAGTTTTTTGACACCCGGACGCCAAGCGGGGGCAGTCTCATTTATGTATTTCGTTTCTTTAAATGTTTATCTGCAACCTTCCATATTTATTTACCGATAAATATTCATTTCCTGCTCATTATCATAACAAACGTCATCGTTGGGGTCATACCGCCTTCGGCCATCTTGCTGACTTTAATCTCATTGGGAACGAGACTTTTCTGGAGGCGGGACTAAATGCAAATCGTATCCGGAATGGATATCCTAAAGTAAATATTTTGTCAATCTCTGACTTGAATATCAACTTTTCTCACTTTTGCAAAGCTTTCTGAATGCAAATAATTAATTCATCTGCATTTAAGAAATATTCCTGTTGAATTTTGATATATCCGTTCCGGACACGACCTGGCTTTTATTGCCGCCTGTCGAAATGTCACGTGACTGGTATTCAAAATGGCCACAAAAGTAGGCGGGGTTACATTTATATTTTCGGACAATTTCCTGTATAAATAGAAAATTATGACTCATCTTGCATAATTAAATGTTGTAAGTATTACAAAAATGTTGAAGGAAACGAAATGAACTCACTTTGGTACGCGTACTTGGCGTCCGGTTGTCAAATAACTCCCAGAGACGTGCGACACAATTCGTGTCGCAAGAGTCGCAAGTTTTATATAGGGGGAAATCCGTAGCTCTGTGGTCCGCAACTATCAAAAAATCAGCACAAGGACCATATGAGCTACGGTCCCGCAGCTACCTCCACTGCTGATCATGAAATTCATAATGTAAACTTTCAAAGTAATTTTGAACATGTCACTGGCAAAATTCGCGCACCACAACTTCAAAGTTCACAACAGAATGTGACCGCAACAAGAATTTCAAACATCCCTTCAAATCCGTCAGACATTTTCAATGCTATATTTTATGGATCCACAATAACGGAGGCACTTTCAACTTGAACATTTCATTTGCAACATCTCCAAAGCGCGCCCGCCAAAGTGAAAGTAGACTATGATCAATATTGTCCGTGTTTTCCTTGTTAACTTGTTACAATTTCAAATCCATTTGATGTTTTCATTCATTTTCTGTTAAATTCTTTGTTTGAATCTTATAAAGTATCATTATTGTTGACAGAATTTCCTTTTTTATCCAAATCATCTTCTCACTGAAATGTGTCATGGCGCGACCTCATATGTCTGACGTCAGGATGTTTATTTATAAATATTCTATGAATAATCGGAACGTGAGAAAACAACTTCTTCCGTAAATGGTGGTTTACAGTGGGAGATGACCTATGTGAGATCGATGCACGCGACCTCATCTCACACCGGTAAATGACCAACCAGACGTGCTGATTTTTGTGATAATGACTTAACGTCAAAAAACACCTGACGTCACAATGTAAAGAATAATCAAATGGCGACAACGTTGTTCAAACAGTAAAGGTTACCAGACGTTTCTTTTCGCCTTTTACGGAAGAAATAGGATCTTGCCTGAGATCAAAATTAAAGATCGGGATATCTTTCACTCGTGTAAGAAATTCTACGTCTTTCCTCTCGTTTCGCTACGCTTCACTCGAGAAAAGACGAAATTTCTTACACTTGTGAAAGATAGCCCGATCTTTAATCTGACCTTATGCAAGATCCTATTATTCTGATTAAATTCACTACATTTGATTATGACCAAAGAGTCATACATATGCTGTTTCTTGTTATTTTATTCTTGGTTTCTCTCTCGATATATGAATTATTTTTAATGCGTAGGAAAAATAAATACCTATTTAGTTTGTAATGCGGTCGACTGGAATGTGGTATCATTTCGCCGCTTTTGTAAATAAACAAATACACGTGTGGTATGGCAAAGCCGATCGTCACACAAGAAAGCTTGGAAGTATAATTTAAGCAGATAGCATAATATTTGTTGTTATTCAGCACCCTTGGCATCTGTTGTCTATCGTTTCCATTATTGTTGGCATTGTTGTGAAGTTGTTTGTGATGCGGCACTTCAAGGTATCATTCCGCCACCAAGAAAGATAAACCCCGTTGTAGGGTGAGAAAAAGAATCAAATACCGGAAGATATGCAAGACAAGGAAATCTTAGACACCCTCGGGCAAGATTAGGGTTGTCTCTGACTCGGCAAGCCTCGTCAGAGACAACCCTAATCTTGCCCTCGGGTGTCTGAGATTTCCTTGCCTTGCATATCTACCGGTATTAGATTCTTATAATCTCAGACACCCTCGGGTAAGATTTCAATCATCTCGGACTCAGCAAGCTTCGTCCGAGACTGGAAATCTTACCCTTGGGTGTCTGAGATTCTCCTGTCTCGCACTTTCGCTGGTGTTAGATTCTTAATATCTTACAGGGGTAGACGGTGATTACTTTATGTTGAAGGAGTAGAATTATGATTACTTGATGTTGCAGGAGTAGAATGATTATTTTATGTAACATAAGTATCCTGTGATTACTTTATGTTGCTGGAGTATAATTATGATAACTTTACGTGATACGCACATAGACTGTGATTACTTCATGTTGAAGGAGACAATGATGATTACTTTATGTAACATGGATAGACCGTGATTACTGTATGTTGCAAGAGTAGAATTTTGATTGATTTATGTTGCAGGGGTAGACTGTAATTACTCAATTTTTCTGAAGTAGAGTTATGAGTACTTTATGGTACAGGGGTAGACTGTAATTACTTTTATGTTACAGGAGTAGAATGATGATTACTTTATGTAACAGGAGAACTTATGAGCCTGTGACCACTTTATGTTACAGAAATAGACCGTGATAACTGTATGTTGTGGTAGATTGTGATTACTTTATGTTTGCAGGAATAGATTATGTTATAGGGGAGGTAGATGGAAAACACGAACCTGTTGGTATAGAAGTCAACAGTCATGACTGTACGATTAGTTGTCACATGTTCGAGTTTATGAATCCTGAAAGACAGGGTGTGGCTGTAAAGCCGTTTGTAGAAACCATGATAAGGAGGTCACAATTGTTTGCTATGCAAGGGATGTCCGTGCTGGTGATAGGAGCTGGTGGATATAGTAAACGATTTATCTGGGATTCCTACAAGTCATTCGGAATACAGGTGTGTTAAACAAGAATCATTGCAAAAGTAACTTCTGTGCGATTTTGTTTCATCGGGAGAATTGCCGAGGATTTGTGATTGTACCTTTTAAGCTTTTTGCAATAAAAGCACCAAATCCCATCTCTGTACTGATTAATTTTGGCCTCAAACCCTATTTCTCTGTAATTTATGTTTACACACAAATATGCAGTGTTTTCGTAATTTTTTTACTTCCACATAGTCGTCATGACATTATGATTCGCTGAGTATTGTCAGCTCATAGTCTGATTACATGTAAACGGGTGTTTCGACTCTTATTTTTAATAAGCGGCGAGTCTCTTCAGTGGCCTCCGCTTATGTTTGCAGATTAGTTTATTTATAATTGTATTTTACACACAATATATGTTTCATTAAGATTGGTCACTCCTCCTGTCTAAATTTTTAGAATTCCATATTGATGGTTCAGTCACAGGGACTTGCTCCTGGCCTAGAAAAAAAACGTTTACTATCAAATATGAATCTCGGAGAAAAAACACGTGTTTTTTTGTCCGAGATTCATATTTGATAGTAAACAATTTTTTTCTAGGCCGGGAGCAAGTCCCTGTGTTTCAGTGTATTGTGTTACAACATTGACAATATATAATTTTATAAGCAATAGGCCATGGGCTGAAATCACTTTCCGTGCACCCCCCCAACTTTCCATCTAGACCGGTTTTTTTCAGTCCTCCTATATCCCCTCTTCAAAATAAAACATGTTAACACGAACATAACCTGCACGCATAGACAGTATAGGGCCACTTTTATAGTACACCGCGAAAAATTCTTGTATTTTCGTTTTAACCTAAGTTTCATCTTTTAAGCTCCATAATTATTTAATGATAAGAAATATGTAGTGAAATTTGGTACCAAATTAAAGCTAATTTAATATCCTTTACAATGAACTCAAGTTGGACACTTTACGCCATTTTAATGATCTGGGGATACAAAAAATGTACCCCTCTCCCTGCAAAAAAATAGTGAAAATGACAATTGTAGGCTGTCAATTCCTTTCAGATAAACAACCCTCGTCATTTGATCTAGTTTTTACGCCTAACTTATCTGTTGTGATACATTGTTGGAAAATAAAACCATTAATGTCCACAAAATTTTTGATTTTCGGTATAAAATTCTTGAAAAATGGGATTTTTCGGAATTTTAGATTTTTTCACAATTTCGACTTTCTCACTTTATGGTCGTAAAAATCTGAATATATATTTAATTATTGCCGATGTGATAATGAATTATGATATGTTAGCAACAAATCGTATGCAAACATTTTAGTTTCAGACATCTTATAGGTTCAGAAATGTCAAAATTAGCACCCCTGTCCGTAAAAATTAAGGGAAAATATGAAATATTTAGGCTCTAAATGATGAAACAATTATGTTTTATTGGAATTCTAGTGTGTATTTTACTAAAGCTGACATGCAGAAGATAATTTAAATAGATTTAAACTTTTTAAGAGGTCCCTTTTTTATTCTTCTGCTCGAAATTTTATGCAAAATGGGAATTTTCCGTTTTTCAGAATTTCAACTGTTTTGACTTTGAGATGCAAATACTTCATGAAATTGATATATAACTCGAAAATGTTGATTAAATATCCTTTCATTATATCTAAGCCACAAGAAAATATGTTTTTAAGGATTTGTAGAATAACTACAGTCTCATAAATTACAAACATATAACCCTTTTCCACAAATATTCAACACAATTTTTGTCATTTTATTCAGCTAGAAAACCTTAAACATTGTATAAAGGTCCAATAACATATCATTTCAAATACAAAAATACATAGAGACTCCCATATATCACAAATAAGAACATGTGTGTGGTTTATGGGCAGTTATACAACAATTACACTTTGAATTTTGTAAAATTCCGAAATGCTGAAAAATCCCATTTTTCACGGAAAGCGCCCAAAATATATATTTTTACCCATATTTTGGCGTTAAAATTGCATATTGCGATATATAAAATGCATTTTTTTAAAGAAAGTAAAACATTAGTATGTTTTGCTCATATAAATGTACAGACATACATATTCTTGGGATTTTTAAGCATCATTTTCCTGGGGTAGGGGTACAATTTTCTGTATTTAGAGTCCATTAAACACTCCTTGTTCTTCTAAACATTGTTTTTATATAGCTTATTCTTCTAAACATTGTTTTGATATAGCTAATACATCGGTTAGAACAATGAATTGGCATATCTGCATATAATTCCTCCAGATTTGCCACCTATAACTAAAAGTGAATTTTGGAAAAATCCGAAATGCTGAAAATTCCCATTTTTCATCAGTTCTGTACAAAATATTGAGTTTAAGCTGACAATTGGGACTTAAAATGAAAAATTTTGATAGAAATTATGCAACATTGTTATATTCAATGCAGATTTTGTGTGTTTTTTGTTATTTTTATGCGAATATACTATAGTAAAAAAAAATCACTATCATAGCGAAAATTTTTTGGGGTAGTGGTAGGGGTAGGTTTTTCGGTATTTAGAGTCACATTAAACACTCCTTGTTTTTCTTAACAGTCTTTTAAGATAACTAACGTTTTGCTTAGAACAATTAAATGGCAAAGTTGCAGATGAATCCTCCAGATTTGACATATATTGCGATATTACAATGAACTTCGGAGAAATCTGATGTGTGGAAAATTCCCATTTTTCATCAGTTTGGGCCAAATTTTGAGTTCAAGTCAACAAATGGCTGTTAAAATACCGAATTTTGATGTAATTCATGCAACATTGTCATATATAACACACATTTTGCGTGTTGTAGTTATTTTTATGCGCACTTAGACAAAAAATTGACAATTTTAGGAAAAATTTGTTGGGGTAGGGGTAAGATTCACTGTATTCAGAGTCACATTAAACACCCCTTAATATTCTAAACACTGTTTTTAGACACCTCATGTATTGCTAAGAACATTTGATCGGCATATCTGAAGATATATCATCCAGATTTGCCATATATAACAGGTTAACAGTGAACTTTGGCCAAATCTGAAATATTGAAAGATCCCATTTTTCATCAATTTCGAGCACAGTGTTAAGTTTAAGTCAACAAATGGCTGTTAAATTACCAAATCAGGATGTAATTTATGCAACATTGTTATATTCAACAGACATTTAGCGTGTTTGAGTTAATTTGTTGCGAACATAGACAAAAAATTGACAATTTGAAGGAAAATTTGTTGGGGTAGGGGTAAAATTTTCGGTATTTTGAGTCACATCAAACATTTCTTATTTTTCTTAGCAATGTTTTCAGACAACTATTGTATCGCTTAGAACAATTTATTGGCATATCTACAGATATATCATTCAGATTTGCCATATATAACGGGTTAACAGTGAAATTTGGGCAAATCTGAAATGTTGAAAATTCCCATTTTTCATCAATTTTAAGCAAAATGCTAAGTTTAAGTCAACAAATGGCTGTTAAAATACGAAATCATGGTATAATTTATGAAACATTGTCATATACAACACACATTTTGCGTGTTCTGGTTAATTTTATGCTTACATAGACAAAAAATTGACAATTTTACAGTAATTTTGTTGGGGTAGGGGTAAGTTTTATTGATGTATGATGTTTATATTACATAAGAATGGCCATTATTTGTAATAGTTGTAAAGCCCATATAATAAGCTTTCATTTGATACCTACTTTAAATGATATTTGTTTACTAAAAAGTAATATTGGGCAAAAGAATGCAAAAAACTTAGTCAAAATCGAAAATATTCAAAGATCCATTTATTTGGTCTATTTGAGAATAAAACTTTGGTCATTAAGAATATGTTAACATTATGTTAACATGTTTTGTATTCAAGAAAATAGATTGAAAAACTAAAAACAATGTTCAGAATTGGGAATCGAGATGCACCTCGGGTTCTTTAGACCATCAAACTTACGCAATTTCAATGAAAATATCTAAATTTTCCTCAATATTTCATAGGGGTAGGGGTACGTTTAATGGCGCTACGGAAGGTATTTGGCATAGAAATTGTAAAAATTTGGGTTCTTTGTAAAGCTGATACAACAAGCAATAATTTGATGCATCGTTTTTATGACTAGAAAGCATTTGGTCAACACTTTGAAGCAACTGAAAGAAAAACTTGAACAAAAAAAGAAATTTTCCTAAATTTCGGTAGGTGGGTCTGAAAATGGGCCCTATTCCACCAGTGCGTGCAGGTTATGCTCGTGTTAACATGTTTTATTTTGAAGAGGGGATGTATGCGGACTTAAAAAAATGGGTGGGGTTTGGAAGTGGGGGGATGCACGGGGGGTTATTCCAGCCCATGGACTACAATATATAATTTTAATTGACAATATAAAATTTTAATAAGCAAAAAATATTGACAAGTCAGGGTGTTTGGTCTCAACAAAAGTGCTTAACCTCATGGAATTTTGAAAATCAAAAGCATGGATTTTAAAAAAATCAAATCTGAATGTCTGTCGGTATCAAGGCACGAATTCACGTAGCTGTAGTCGAAAAAGAGACAGTATCACAGTCCTTTGGGAGAAAGCACTTTATCGTAAGACTTCCAATAATTCCTAGGGGGTTTGAAAGATTTCCATTGTAGTAAAATATTCCAAATTATTGTTCTAACTTTGCAAGTACTGTACCAAGTCCTCTAGAGGGGGGGGGGTGTCTTTCTCCTACCACTCTCTCATTTCTCCTGTACACTTTTCTCTCGGTCTCCCTTTACACTGTCCGCCTACTCACTGTTTAAGGCAAAAGTTCAGTGCTTTCTTCATTACTGGAACCATTTCGAGAACCCTGTCCTGGTGGCAAGCCTATATAGGCTATAGCTATGATATTTTTGAACAACCTGCATATACAAATATAGCTACATTTCTTAGTATTAAACATTTTTTTTCAATAATTAAATAGTTTAATTTTTTAATAACAGGTTATCTTGGTAGACCCAGACGATTCCAGCTACGCATCATCAAATTCGTCTACTTTTATAAGGTACGATTTTTTAAACCACACGAAAGACCAAGAGCATGCAGTTGAAATCATAGAACTTCTCAAAGAAAAATCAATAACCGTTGATGGGTGCGTTACTTTCTGGGAGGACTGTGGTCCCTTGGCAGCTGTCATTTGTGAAATGTTAGATTTGCATGGGCCTAGTCAGAATGGAGCTAAAGTCGCAAAAATGAAAAGTTTGACCCACAGTGTGTTGAGATCAAGAAGAGGTAAAATCCCACACTTTCCTAGAACCTTCATGTATACATCCAAATGCTACCAAATAAAAGGTGAACTCGATATAGAAAATGCCATTGACCATGTCGGACTACCAGCAGTATTGAAACTGGAGTATGGTTCAAGCGCTGTCGGGGTCAAACCCGTCACAGATATAATCGAATGCAAAAATATGTTTAAGTTAATTAAATCAAATTTGCAAATTGAAAGCGATCACCCCGGGATTGGACTCGGGCACGGAAACGATTTAATGTTGATGGAGTATATTGACGGGACAGAACACGATATCGATGTTGTTATTTTTCAAAGAAAGTTAATTGCCGCCTTTGTGTCTGACAATGGTCCTACAAGAAAGGGCAGATTTACAGAAACAACAGCATCGATGCCAACTTGCCTACCATCGGACAAAGAAAACCAACTAATTACAGCGGCATACCAGTGTTGTACAGAAATTGGACTTGTTGACGGTGTCTTTAATGTTGAGATGAAAATGACCAAGACTGGACCTAAATTACTGGAGATAAATGCAAGAATGGGTGGGTTTTACTTGAGAGACTGGATTTTGGCTCTTTATGGAATTGATCTTTTGATGTATTCCTTCATGTGTTGCTTAGGTATCCGACCAATTATTTCAAAACCAAAACCGAATTTCCACTTGATTGGTACAATGTGCGTACCCTCTGCACATGGAGAACAACTTAGGGATATCCATAAACTTATGTCTTTAAACAACATGATGCAAAGTGGGTTAGTTCGATACAATCAAATCGAGGCAACTCTAGAGGATTGTGGGAGTTCAGATGAAGAAGAACCGTTTTGTCAAATTGCTGTTTCTGACTCTGATATAAAACGCGTCAAACAGAAACTGTTGAATGTGAGTGCTGTGTTGGGTTTAAATACAGAAGATTATGATCTTAACTATTTATTGAAAGACTTTGAAGAATGACACAAGTTAGTACCTGCCTCGCCAACTGAGATAGATACAGCGTGATTTATTATCGGGGCCAGTAATATCTATTTTTTCAGTGTGAACGTGTGCCATGAATTAAATCCTTGTCAGTTCGATCATTCGCCAGTTTTTGAATTTTTAGTTAATTTTTAAAAAAAAAACATCTGCACAAATTTTGGTTCATGTTGTATGTCTTAAGTAACTGGGATTGTAGCTTTGTTCAGAAGATGGGGTGTAGGAAATAAAATATGCATTTAAAAAGAATACTGAAGTTAAAGCTTGAAACGTTTTGCTTCTATAGAAAAAAATAAAACGTTGAGTACAGTAGAGTGCATGGACAAATTTGCATTCCTTTTGAAGAAGTATAAGTAAGATACGGTTTATAAGAAATTACTAAGGGAACGACCATTTGATTTTTATGGGGGGGGGGGGCTATGGTCAAATTTACAATAAAAAGGCAGGACGCCAAAAATCTAGAAAAAAATAACCAGGACAGTACTTGTCCTGAAAAAAAAATGCAGGATGGTAGATTTGGCTGTATAATTTTAAGGATATTGAAAAGAAAAAGTCAGGCTTTCAATTTTCCAAAAAAAAAAAGNCCCCCCCCCCCCCCCATAAAAATCAAATAGTTGCTCCCTAAGAGCATGCACGTGGAACTGGAAAAAATTTATTTTCTTCACTCCACCTGTAACATTATATCGTTTTGATGATTTATGCATGTATTTTATGCACAAAATGTATTAAATGTCTAATATTTTTGCATTGTTATAAAATGTCAATAGGAGTAATATTGTAAACATTAGTTCCTGAAAATAATAACTGAAAAAAAAATTATAACATTTTTTTCACCAAAAGTACTTAACATTTAAAATAATGAACATTATCCTTTTGTGTATAAATTATGTTCGAATGATTTTTAAAATACAAACGAAGCATTATTCTGTTCATTTATTTATATAGTTTGATGTGTTTTTGTTCGTTTTTGATTTCTTGATATACTTGTACAAGGAATGAAAAGACTGATAACAAAAATAAATAAATAAATAAATAAATAAATAAATGAAAATGATTAGATAGAAAATGAATGAATGACTAAATAAATTAATAATGCATTTGATAAATGGTGCAAATTAAATATACATGTAGAAAAACAGGATTCCTTGCTCTAATGCAGGATTTTGAATCCCAAAACCCCAAGTCTTGTATGGATAGTATACCAAATACTGCAGTAACACCAAAATTTATTTTGCTTTTTGTTTTTTGTTGTAAAATATTCATGTCGTGAAGATTTAAGGTGGCTCACTAATCACATTTTTGAATTTGTGTCAGATTTCGGTACTCCTCTGGTTTTCTCCATTTTAATGGCTTACAAAATTTTGCACACGGACCCCCATCTTTTATTTCATGAATGTCTTCTCTAAGTCAAATTAAGACACATGACGAGTTATCATAAAATTCTTGATATAGATTTCCCAGCTTTTAGAAAAAAAATAGTCATGATAAACTAAGGGAAAACCCAGAGAAATCCATTTCCCCCAATTCTTTTTATTGTCTTATAACAGTGTGCGGGACAAATTTGCAAAATGCATTTTACTGCAAAAGTTGCGAAATTTGTTTGACAATAGAACTTCGAAAACCATGTGATCGGTTTCCATTCCCCTCAAATGTTATTTTTCAAAACAATTTTTGGGGCATAAAACCCCCGCTGAGACGCTACGACAATTTTTGTGCAAATTTCCTCCAAGGAAATTCCGTTTTCCTTACAGGAATTTTTGTTTTCCTCGCAGGAAAGGCCATTTTCCTGAAGGGAAATTAATTTTTCCTCAGAGGATTATACTTTCCCGTCGGAAAAGTTTTTCCTTGGAGGAATTAGAGGAAATAATATTTTCCTCAAAGGAACTAATAACTTTTTTTTTTTCCTTATGGGAAAAACAAAGCAAAACAATTCCTCGGAGGAAATTTAAGCCTGACACATTTCCATTGAGGAATTATGTTTTTCCTTTGGGGAATTTGTAAAACTGTATATATATTCACCGAAAAAGAAAATATAATTTTTTTATATTTGTTTATATTTGTTTATATATTTGGATTTCCAAATGTTTTAATTTGATCTGCACTGAAGAGACATAAGTTGTCGAAGAAAATAAATTCACAGTGACTTCAGTATTTTGTTATTCATTATCACTGTGCCGACGCCTCTGCTGGTGGATTCTCAAAGATAAATAGATATACAGTTAAAAAGTATTATTCTATTCTTTTTATCGTATTTGTGTCGAATTGTATTGATTTAAAGGATAAAAATTTGCCTTATCAAACATGACCCGTCCTCGCATGTGTAACCAGAACGAGACTTCTGTGTCGTGTTCAATCCGGAATAAAGTTCTGATACAAAATGACAAAACCAATACATCAATACACGGAGAGGGGATCACTTATAAATGAATGCTAAGGGTGATCTATATTGAATTTGTTATAGCTCTTTAGATAATTGTTTTTAGTCAATTAAACCCGAGTTGAAGAATTGTCATGTAGGAACAATTATAGGAGTTTCCTCCGTGACGTCAAATGCTTGAAAAATTTACCTAGGTTGGCTAGTCGCTGAACAGGGTAATAAAAGTGTAATTTTCAATTAGCTAGTAAGAATTTGTTTTTTGAGATAAATTAATAATTCCTTTTGATCTCAATTATGGAATGCTTAATACTTTTTTAGCTTTTAATTTTAGCTCACCTGGCTATGCCAGGGTGAGCTTTTGCAATCACTTTGCGTCCGTCGTCCGTCCGTCCGTAAACTTTTCATTCAAAGATCTTCTCCTCTAAAACCACTGGGCCAATTGAAACCAAACTTGGCCACAATAGTCCTTAGGTGTTCCCCTTAAAAAATTGTGTCGCTCAGGTCTGTACGTCATCCAAGATGGCCGCCAGCTGGGACCAATTTAACATATAAAATTTAACATCCGACCCTATGGAAAAAACTTTCAAATTCTTTTTCTCTGAAACTGCTGGGCCAATTGGAACCAAACTTTGCCACAATAGTCCTTGTGTGGTCCCTTACAAAAAATGTGTTTTTTAGGTCCGCCCGATTTCCAAGATGGCCACCAGCGGGAAACATAGTTTTAACATTGGACCCTATAGGAAAACACTTTCAAAGATCTTCTTCTCTGAAACTACTGAGCCAATTGGAACCAAACTTGGCCACAATAGTCCTTGGGTGGTCCCTTACGAAAAAGGTGTTTTTTTTTAGGTCCGCATGATTTCCAAGATGGCCGCCAGTGGGGAACATAGTTTTATCATTGGACCCTATGGGAAAACATTTTCAAAGATCTTCTTCTCTGAAACTACTGAGCGAATTGGTACCAAACTTGGCCACAATAGTTTTTGGGTGGTCCCTTACAAAAAAGGTGTTTTTCAGGATCGCACTACAATCAACATGGCCGCCAGCGGGGGACATAGTTTTAACATTGGACCCTATGGGAAAACACATTCAAAGATCTTCTCCTCTGTAACTACTGGGCAAATTGGAACCAAACATGGCCACCATAGTCCTACAAAAAAGTGTTTTAAGGTCTGCGCGAATTCCAAGATGGCAGCCAGCGGGAAACATAGTTTTAACATTGGAGCCTATGAAAAAACACTTTCAAAGATCTTCGCTGAAACTACTGAGCCAATTGCAACCAAACTTGGTCACAATAGTCCTTGGGTGGTTCCTTACAAAAAGGGTGTTTTTTAGGTCCGCGCAATTTCCAAGATGGCTGCCAGCGGGTAACATAGTTTTAACATTTGACCCTATGGGAAAACACTTTCAAAGATCTTCTTCTCTGAAACTACTGAGCCAAAAGGTACCAAACTTGGCTACAATAGTCTTTGGATTGTCCCTTACAAAAAAGATGTTTTTCAAGATTGCGCTACTATCAACATGGCCGTCAGAGGGGGACACAGTTTTAACATTGAACCCTATGGGAAAACACATTCAAAGATCTTCTTTTCTGAAACTACTGGGCCAATTGGAACCAAACATGGCCACAATAGTCGTTAGGTGGTCCTTTGCAAGAAAGATGTTTTTCAGGTCAGTGCTATATTCAAGATGGCCGCCGGCGGGAAACATAGTTTCAACATTGGATCCTAGGCAAAAAAAATATGTGTGTTTACGGTAGTCCGACTGACCCTATTTTTTAGATGTCGACCCTAGAACTTTCAATTCTCATAAAAAAATAGTTCAACGTTGTTATCAACCGACCCTATTTTGATACAGACCTCTGTAAATTGATAAGTTTATCTGGTAACATGCTTCCGCTGGTACGGAAAGTTAATAAAATAGACATTTAAACTTTTTTATTTTGTTCAAAAGACATTCAAATAGACAAAAATCAAGAAATATGCCAAGTTTCTTCCAAAACACAATGCATATGGCAGGACTTCCGGTTGGACCTACCGACCCTAATTTTTTTCGGCAGACTACAGTAAACACACATATTTTTCTTTTTGGCCCTACTGGAAAAAATTTTCAAAGATCTTCTTCTCTGAAACTACTGAGCCAATTGGAACCATACTTGGCCACAATAGTCCTTAGGTGGTCCCTTGCAAAAAAGGTTTTTTTTTCAAGATCGCACTATATCCAACATGGCCGCCAGTGGGGAACATAGTTTTAACATTGGACCCTATGGGAAAACACATTCAAAGATCTTCTCCTCTGAATGTACTGAGCCAATTGGGACAAAACTTGGACGCAATAGTCATTGAGTGGTCCCTTGCAAAAAGGTGTTTTTCAGGTCAGCGCGATATCCAACATGGCAGCCATCGGGGATCTTAGTGTTTATCATGGGGTCCAATGTATCATTAAACTATAAATCCAATATCCCTAATTAGTTAAAGGGGAGAAGACCTCTGTTAGTCTCCCCTTTAACTAATTAGGGATATCGGATTTACAGTTTAATAATACATAAGGGCTCTTAAACATAAAATGTCTATGTTAATCAAGGGCCAGGTGAGCGATACAGGCTCTTGAGAGCCTCTTGTTAATGCATATTGAATTAGTGTATGTGAAAACCATATGAATTTTTCGAAACTTTCACATTTTTGAAATGTAGCTGAAAAATTATTAGCCGATTTTTTTCAAAAAAGTAAAAATAAGAATATTTCAATGTTTAGCATGCATTTTAAAGATCCAAAATCGTGCATATACATGTAATAAAATATCAAAGATATAAATATTTTATCTCAGTTCTATACAGTGGTAATTATTCAGCTTTGCTAACCATAAAAAGCTGATTTGCATATCATCGTTAAATTATACCTGGGACTAATATATATGTTAGTCCCAGATTATATTTTGTGAC
Organism: Modiolus philippinarum; assembly: GCA_002080025.1. Taxonomy (NCBI): domain Eukaryota; kingdom Metazoa; phylum Mollusca; class Bivalvia; order Mytilida; family Modiolidae; genus Modiolus; species Modiolus philippinarum. The sequence continues at coordinate 57,373 of MJUU01017083.1, read as the reverse complement.
ATCATTAATAGGATTCGCGGAAACTCTTCAATTTCATAAATTTTTTGTTTTTTATGTGATATATAATTCTTTCAATAGGTCAAAAATCCAGTCACTCCGTCTTACTGGGATTTTAGGCGATCGTTTCCGCCTTCAATTACACGAGAGTTCCCATCTTGAAAGTCCCGTATTGAGTTCCTCTAAATGATTTTTTGTGGTTAACCCGAATAATCCAGTCGTTATATATCCCTCACTTTGATCGCTCCGTCGGGGAGAATCGGACAGCGGTTGAAATATTCGAGTTATGTTGTGGTTGAAAATAACAGGAATAAAATTATTTTAACCTCTTATCCCCTCTTTGTTAATAAATGTAAAACTTTATGAAATTACAGTTGACTGATTTCTCGCACTAAGTTCACTGTCATTTAAGAATTCTGTGGCATTAATTGCAATTTGACGGTCACAAACTGAACTAGGAATTGTCTATACGCTTGTATTAAATGTTAACACTATTGTTATGGCTCTATAGTCCGTTCGCACAGGTCTTGACTTCCGCACACAATCTTAACATTATAGACTGAATAATGATAATGTATTCTCCAAGTCACCGCAAAGTTAACATGAAAAAATCGCGATAATTTCTTAATAACTCACCGTGTTGTTTATTAACGCCGTTGTAAAAATGTTGTACAAGATGATATACCAAGTCATTTTGAAGTTAACTTTCCACCGGTGGACGCTCCAAGGCATTTTCGATTGTCTATACATGGATTGCACATCTTTTCCATTCCGGATTTGACTCTTCATTTCGACGAGGTCATCTGGGGTCAATCGGAGGAAAAATAACGTAATCCAACGTTGGAGCAAGGGACAGATATTTTCTACCAACGAACCTTACGTTGTTATTCAACATATAGGTAAAAAATCGTTTTCAACTGACAAAAAATCCACGAGGAACATTTCCAACCCACAAAAAACGAAACTTGAATGGAAATGAAGAAATTACTATCTTCGTCTATCAGCGTCTTGGAACCAGTTTTGTACCAGATTACTCCTTGTTTGGCTAAAATAATGAGCGATCCCGCAAATGCGCAATCGGTGTATGGTGAAATAACATTAGGCTTCCGCATTATTTACAACGGAAATGCCGTCAAGGGAGAAATCATTTACGTCAGTAAAACGCGCGTGCAAATTGCTGAAAATATGTCATCAAGGAAAGGGACGTAACTTTTCCTTTCAATGCTGTGACGTTGCCGTGGCGCGTTATATTCTAAGTTATATTTATAACAGAATGCATAAAAACGTCTCGCAAAAACAGCCCCTAGCGAATTCTTAATGGAGTTTTGCCTTTTCTTTTCAATTAATTAAAGAACAATCCTGAATGTTACCCTCAGTCTGATAGTTATGTCAACAAAATTAAGGTAAGAATACATTATACAAGAATTTTTCTTTTTCCGAGGATATTAGAGTATCCAAAAAAATCATTTGGATTCCGTTGGAACATGATGGGAAAGGAAATGAAAATTATATTAAATGAAATATAATTCAATCAGTTTTCTTGCCATCAAACAACAGCAAATATATTTAATAATGTCCAATTTCACCGGCGGACCCAGCCGTCTTAAAGAGGGGTTCCGAAAAGGCGGGTTACAGTCCGACCCTCCCTCTATGAATCTGCTAAATGAATCTCCTCGGGGTAATAATTGTCTATGATATAGAAGGGATCTTGTCCCAACTTTTTTTCCTTTCGTATGTTTGGGTTTTTTTTTGTTTGTTTGTTTTGTTGTTGTTGTTTTATTTATTTATTTTTTTTAATTGTTTGTTTCATGTGTGTGTTGAAACTTATAAGAAAATTTAAGAAATTTAATCACGCATCGGAACTTTGACCTGATAATACTTTCTTCAGATATGAACTCGAATTTATTCGAATACAACTCGGCAATCCTTATCTATTTCAAAATAATACATTGGGCATATTTATTCTGAAATTGTAATGATGTTTGCTGGTCATGTTTATATGTTTCTGTCATATTTTCGGAATTCGCTGGTTTTATCCATTAGGAAGTCATCGAACAAATAAATACTGTAGTTCCTGCATGTGCAGATAAAATCTATACATTTGGAAGCCCTTCAACTCAAAAGTATTTATAAAAACGGACAGAAAAGTTGACAAATAACGACTATGATCTAAGTAGAATGCCAAAATTAGGGTCCAATCATTTGATTTCAGGGGGATTGCATGGCTTGGGCAATTTTGTAAATAAATAATCATCGTGCCAGTGAAAAATAAATAGTTTAATCCTTAATGTCATGAAAATAGATTATTTCATTTTGATGCAAATGCAAATAAAATAATTTGATGTGACATTTGGTAATCATAAAAAATGATGTGTTGGGGATTTTCATAAAACTATATAACTTGTAGTTCCCTTAGCTAAGGGCAAATCTTTATTGGGGAAAAAGCTAGATTCGTGCCGTTATTTATTTTCAAACATTAACACAGCTACCCTCGACAGGCATGAATATCTAGAAGTGTTGACAGAAAAGGGATCATTTTGGATATTAAAACAAGATGGAAGACGGAGTCATTTGTAACAGGTAGAAACGTTTCCCGAGCTCATTAATTTTAAAGTCGAACTTGCACAAAATTGTTAACTGAATTTCATATCCGTTTTTCAATAATCCAAGCTGACATTTGCTTTACAACTGTAGCCATCAGATATCATTTACGTTAGAGGAAAACCTATCTGATAAAACGGGTGTAATTACCAAAGCGTAAGTTGGACCCTCTATTTATTAACATATGTTTTCATTGTGCTTTGTGTCTGTCTGGCGTCATTGTTTTTGTGTCTAACGTCATTGTTTTCTGTGTTCTCGTTTTTGCCCTGTCTTTGGACTTCGATTTTTGTGAATTTCACCCTTTGTTCCTTCGGTGTTCTACTGCCGTTGTTTCATTGAAAATTTTATCGGGATTATTGCAGGAATATTTGGTAATTTGGTCGTATCCTCCCATTGGAAACATAAAAAAATATGGTCCTGAATAATAATTTTCACAACTTTTTAGACACCTTGTCTTCGATTCTATTCACGGTGTAGTTTTCCGATAATTGATCATTTTTACTGGTAGTTTTTTGTGTAAATAAAATTCAAAATGTGGAAACAGTTTCGATTGAAAAACAAGGAACGGTTTGGATTCAAAACAGAAAAACTTAAATACTTACAGAAATGTGTCCTTAAACAATGACAGTGCACATTTTGTCCTCAATGAGCATAATCAAGAGGCTCAAGGGAGCTTGTATTGCTAGCCAGGACCATGGCTGACAACGATTTTCAGAAGTATGAATGGCATTTTCCAAAGGGGTCCAATGTTAACTTTGTTCCCTGCTGACGGCAATCTTGAACTAGGCCGGTACAAAACTGCCGAATATATCTTTGGAAGGAAAAATCTGAGGAGGCGGACATGGAAAAAAATAAGAGAAGGGACAAGAAAGGGAGACCAAAAGAAAGTGGAGAGGGGAATTAGACAGAAGCAAGGGGGCGGGAGATAGTAGAGAGACATCCCTTTCCCCGCCCCCCTCATCTAAGGACCATTGTGGCTAAGATGTAGTAGTTTTGGAGTTAGATATCTTTGCATGTGCATTATGTGTGGTCCCGTGTTTAACTATGTTTACTGCTGGCTTCCATCTTTGATGGGGTACGACCCTGTCAGATACCTTTCTTAGGACTATTCTCACTAAATTTTTAGATAAGTAGTTTTTGAACAGAAGATCTTTGAACGTGTTTTTTATATTGTCCAATGAGAGTAAGTCGGATTTTTCTTTTCGGGATGCCGGGATTGGAAGATTTAACCTCGGGAATTTGTGATTTCTATGATATAAGCTCGGGATTTCGGGAAAAAAATGCACTGGAAATCGGGATTAAGTGAGTTTTTAAGTTCCTTTGTGTTCGGGATTCAGTAATACTATATCTTCGGAATTTTGAGAGGAGACCCCTCTGACCTCCTCCGGGCGCATTGCATTTGCGCCAATTTTTGAAAAGTGGGGTTTCCATTTGCGCCACAAGCTTGTTTTTCATTTGCGCCATTTCTCAGGTAACAATTTTACAGGTAAATTTTCAGGAAATAGGAAGTTGAAGCAATATTTAATATACTTTTAATATTTTAATACTGAATACACCACTGGAAAAAATGTTTAATATATTATTTAATATCAAATATTCAATATATCAAAGATATGTCGAACATAATTAGAAAGCCGATTCTGAAGCCATCAAACCTATTGGCATACAAAGTTTCAGTGCCTGAATTTTTACAATTTTAGACTTCTTTTTATTCTGAGTGAATCAAGTGTTTACACCTTGCATACTGATATTAAACCTTGCAGACACAATAACGCCTCCAAGGTTCTTGAAATTTTAAAGCCAGTCAAGGGCACCATGATCTATCCTAACAAGGAATGGCACTTCATCTAGAAATGCTTTATAGTAGACGCTATTGCAAGTAATTCTCGACGAGTTACGTCATAACTGCGTTCTTGTGTATTCCGGCAAGCTTGTACTAAAATTAGCTAACATGGTCTCTTTGTCATCCTGTATTTGAGATAATTCAGCTCCTTTTCCAAAGAAGTTGGCTTTGGTGTCTGATATTTACGTTTTACTGGTATCCATTGGTATCCGAAAATTTGAGCCTACACAAGACACTTTTTAAATTTGCCACCTGACACTCTCGTGACATTAAATATTTTCACCCTGTTCTGTTAACTTATGAAGGAGTCTGGCTATTTCTGAAAGGCCTTTCACATACATGCGGTAGTACGAGCAGGTACAAAAAATACTTCTCACATCTTCATGGATTTGAGTACTGGCCATTCAATATTCCGTCGGTTTACATGTATTTACCGACACCAAACAATAGGATCCAGTTGAAGATCAAAAGGTATCTTGCAGAACGTCACTCATTGTAAATCGTTCATACATTAAAGTTTTTAATAACGAAAAACTGAAATTCCCGCTTAGTAAAATTATCATTTTCTCGAATTCCCGAACCATTTTTATCTAATTTCACGTATCCCGGTCTACTTCGTTTCCCGTTTTCACGCACAATAATTTGACTCTCACGAGTCACGCTAACAGAAAAACGGTCGATCCCGTGTCACGCTTGACCCCAATGAGACCTCATTGTAGGAATGCATCCTATCACGTAAGTACTGTGGTCACGTGATATACGTCATGTTGAGTGTGTGACTGGTGGTATGATAAACAATAGGACAGAGATTGTAGGAATGTATCCTATCACGGTAAGTATTGTGGTCACGTGATATACGTCATGTTGAGTGTATAACTGGTGGTATGATAAACAATAGGACAGAGATTGTTGGAATGTAGCCTATCAGGGTGTGCATTGTGGTTACGTGATATACTTCATATTGAATGTATAACTGACGGTATGATAAACAACAGGATAGAGATTGTAGGAATGTATCCTATCACGGTGAGTATTGTGGTCACATGATATACTTTATGTTGAGTGTATAACTGGTTTTATGTTAAACAATAGGACAGAGATTGTAGGAATGTATCCTATCACGGTGAGTACTCTGGTCACGGTGAGTACTCTGGTCACATGATAAACTACATGTTGAGTGTGTAAGTGGTGGTAGGATAAACAATAGGACAGTCATTGTAGGAATCTTTCCTATCACGGTGTGTATTGTGGTCACATGATATAGTTCATGTTGAGTGTGTAACTGGTGGTATAATTGACAATAGGTCAGTAATTGTAGGAATCTATCCTATTACGGTGTGTATTGTGGTCAAATGATTTACTCCATGTAGAGTTTGTAACTGGTGGTATGATAAACAATAGGGCAGAGATTGTAGGAATATATCCTATAAAGATTTTGGTCACATATACATCATGTTGAGTGTGTAACTGGTAGTATGGTAAACAAAAGGACAGAGATTGTAGGAATATATCCTATCAGGGTAAGTATGGTCACATGATATACTCCATGTTGAGTGTGTAACTGATGGTATGATAAACAATTGGACAGATTTCGTAGCAATGTATCCTAAAAGTACGGATAAATTTCTTCTAGAAAAAGAATCGCTAAATTGAGACTGCGATGAAAGGAGTAGTCAGATCCTTCGTGTTTATCAACAATTTGAAACATACAATTATATTCTATCCTTCTCACGAAAAATCGTAACTTTTTTTCAGTTTTCTTCCATAAGAAATGGGCACTGATATTTGATATGTAGCTAGATATGATCAGGTTTGTCGCAGAGGTACTAAGGCCGTCCTAAATTAATTCTATGTTTAACGTCAACCTAAGACTTCGAAACCTAGGCGGGAGGGAGGAAAATGAAAAAACAAACAAAAATTTTAAACAAAAAAAAACTAATTATCTTTCACAATTTAAATGCATATACTTGCTTTATAAAAGATTCCACACCTTCATTTTGCTTTTTTAAAATCACAATAAACTATTCATTTCACTTTCTTTTGAAAGTCTTTCATTAATTCCCGACCCGACTGCTAAATGTTTGACTGATATCGCCTGCAACCCGGAATTTTCAGGACAAAACAAAAAAAATTTGTTTGTTTTTTTATTTTCAATAATTTTGAAAAACCTACGCGCGCGGGTGACGTTAAACATAGAATTAATTTAGGACGGCCTAAGAAAAGAAGAGAAGAAATTGCACACATGAACTTTATTAAGAAAAAGAAGGGAAACGGGGAATGTGTCAAAGAGACAACGACCCTAAGGGGAGCAATAACAACTCAAAGCCACCATAAGATCTTCAATGAACGGTGAGGAAACCCCACACCCAACGGTAGGTCGGAGTTGGCCCCTAAATAAAAGAGTAATCAAGTTCAGCGAAATAAGCATCTTCCTAGACTCCGATAGACATAAAGTGAACTAACTAGAAAACAGACAAGACACACAAAGGCTTAATAAATTTCCTGACTTAGGACAGGCGCAAACCTGCTGCGGCGGGGTTAAACTAGTTTTATTGGGCCCAAACCTTCCCCCTATAGCCAATGTGATAAATAAAAAAACGATCGTAACAACAGTAAAATTCAGTTGGCAACAGGACTGAGTCAATTGTGAAAAATGAAACTGAAAGAACTAAATATACGGACATAAACATGAAATCACAAGAGACTACTAGCAGTTAACTGATTATTAGTTTATAGTTTATTAGTTTATATATACATTTCCGGAGTTACTCGTATGGAATAAAGGACATTTTTACATGTTTTTGACACGTACTGTATCAACGCCACTATCAATACAAATGTAATTTATTGAGCCCGTTTGGGAGAACTTGATGCGTTAGGCCATGATACAGTCCGTATCAAAACAAATAGTCAAATGTTTTATCGGTAATTCTCGAAATGATATTAATAACTTCATACGTAATTTAAATGAACTTTAAAATAAATTTTATAATTTTTTAACATGTCCGAAATATGATAGTGAACGAAAAAAAAAAATTTGAAAAAAATATCAATAAAATTTTCCCAGAATTTTACAAATTTAAAAATGTTCAACTAAACAAATTAATGTCGTCTTTTGACATCCGCATGCTAACGAACAATTTACTATACAATTTTTTATCGCATCTGATTGTGCTATAATTTTTGTTTGTTTTTTTTGATATCATATTTTTTATGTATGTATATTTTTGTATTTAATGAAAGAATATGTTCACAGTTCTCGAGGACCAAGAGTATATAATCCAAATAAACAGCCATCAGCTCCTGTTGAGACACTAGTATCATAAACCTGCATGGGTCCCAGCTACTCCGGTTATTGGGAAAGCTATATGGTAAATGGTATGTTTCTTCAACTATGTGCCCACTTGATATTCCCATATCCAGTGTAGTGTTTATCTAGCCATATCCAGAAAGCTGATGTTTACCACACCCACTGAGTGTTTGCAGGACTGTTTGGTCATGTGTCAGATTTTGGTCCTGACTCGGGGACTGGCCCACTAACCATGATTTAGGCTGAATGTTTGTAGAACTGTTTGGTTATGTGTCAGATTTTGGATCTTACTTGGGGACTGGCCCACTAACCATGATTTAGGCTGAGTGTTTGTAGAACTGTTTGGTCATGTGTCAGATTTTGGTTCTGACTTGGGGACTGGCCCACTAACCATGATTAAGGCTGAGTGTTTGTAGAACTGTTCGGTCATGTGTCAGATTTTGGTTCTGACTTGGGGACTGGCCCACTAACCATGATTTAGGCTGAGTGTTTGTAGAACTGTTTGGTCATGTGTCAGATTTTGGTTCTGACTTGAGGACTTGCCCACTAACCATGATTTAGGCTGAGTGTTTGTAGAACTGTTTGATCATGTGTAAGATTTTGATCCTGACTTGGGGACCAGTCCTCTTACCATGATTTAAGAACTGTTTGGTTATGTGTCAGATTTTGGTTCTGACTTGGGGACTGGCCCACTATCCATGATTTAGGCTGAGTGTTTGTAGAACTGTTTGGTCATGTGTCAGATTTTGGTTCTGACTTGGGGACTGGCCCACTAACCATGATTTAGGCTGAGTGGTTGTAGAACTGGTTAGTGGACCAGTCCCCAAGTCAGGACCTGTAATTCCGTATCCTGTGAGTATTGAAATAAAATGTTTGTTGTTTGCATTTTTTCACAATCAAGGATAAAGTAAAATTCATCCTCAAATATTTTGCAAACGGAACACAATGTTTGTTCTCTTGACGTACTTTCCATGTGTGTATTTTCCTATCCTATTTTCAGTAGCTTGTTGCCCTCGTGAGGCACTGGAGGGTTTCACCAACCCAACAATGTTAATACTTTGTAAATGCTGTCAAATATCAAATCATTTATAAATCCAAAATAGGGGAGGGTACCTTCTGTATCAAAATAAATGCATATGTCCGCTCTAATAGCGGTTTTGTTTCACAGTCAGAATTTTGTGAAAAAAAAACTGTTTTTCAATTATGAATGGGCAATTTAAAAAAAATAATACATATGTGCAGGCCAGAAGGGTTTTGATTTTTACTTTCATGAAATTATGAAAAGCACACAAAATCTGATGTGCAATTACTGATATAAACTTTGGGCTGATTGAAACGCTTGCAGACCAAGTAACTAAAAACCGAACTGTAAATATATGGCCGTTTCGACAACTTATGTCTTTTCAGTGCAGATAAAATCTAAACATTTTGAGGACCATAAACTCAAAGATGTTTAAAAGCTGATAGAGAAGGAAAAACCAATATGATCTAAATAGAAAGTCATTATCAGCTAAATGCAGAGCTGTGTATGAGGGACATACACCTTGGTTTTCAATAAAATTTACGAAAATTTAGATATTGCAAGCAAAGCAAAAATGTATTTGTTAAAAAAAAACTCTAGAGGCTCAGACACTCAGCCTGAATCGCTCACCTGACATAATGCTTTCAGCAGGTGATGAAAGTAATGGGTATCCCATAGGGACCTATGTTTAAATATGTTTTGTTCTGGTGGTTTTGTTTATTATCATTCAAAGTAAAATAAGCAATTTTAACGAAGGACCTTCCATATGTCATTCCTGTAAAGTTTGGTTGAATTTGCCTCAGCGGTTTCAGAGGAGAAGATGAAAATGTGATTTTTACCATAGTGTCCAATGTTTAAACTTAGTTCCATACTGGCGGCCATGTTTTTGTAAGGATTGTATGAAATGAGCAATGGTTGTATAGGACTTTCCATACATCAGTCCTGTAAAGTTTGGTTGAATTTACTTCAGTAGTTTGAGAAGAGAAGATGAAAATGCGATTTTTCCCATAAGTTCCAATGTTAAACTATGTTTCGTGCTGGCAGCCATGATTTTTATCAGATCAGAATGAAATAAGCAATCTTTGTTAAGGACCTTTAGTACATCAGTCCTGTAAAGTTTGATTGAATTTGCTTCAGTGGTTTCAGAGGAGAAGATGAAAATGCGATTTTCCGATAGGGTCCAATGTTAAACTATGTTCCGTGCTGGTGGCCATGTTTTTTTTTTTTATCGAATCAGAACAAAATGAATAATCTTTGTAAAGGACCTTAAGTACAGCATTCCTGTAAACTTTGGTTGAATTTGCTTCAGAGTTTTCAGAGGAGAAGATAAAAATTTAACTTTTTTCCATAGGGTCCTAGGCTAAACCTTAGTTCTGCGCTGGCGACCACGTTTTTTATCGGATCGGATATAATGAGCAATCTTTGAAAAGAACCTTCCATCCATCATTCTTGTAAAGTTTGGTTGAATTTGTTTCAGCGGTTTCTGGGGAGAAAATGAAAATGTGATTTTTTCCCTAGGGTTCTATGTTAAACCGTAGTTCTGCGCTTGCGGCCATGTTTTTATCCGATCGGAATGAAATGAGCAATCTTTGTAAAGGACCTTCCATCTATCATTTCTGTTAAGTTTGGTTGAATTTGAAATGAGCTATCTTTGTAACATCATTCCCGTAAAGTTTGGTTGAATTTGCTTCAGTAGTTTAAGAGGAGAAGATGAAAACGAGAAAAGATTAACGGATGGACGAACGGACGACGGACGCCAAGTGATGGCAATAGCTCACACTGACCCTTTGGCCACTAGACCGTGAAATTGAGGCCAAGGACAAAAGTCACCTGCCAGACTGACATGTACTACCCAAGACCAACCTACATACCAAATATTATCAACTTACTACTTATAGTTATTGAGAAATGGACTTAAGCAGAGAAACTTAACGTGGTCACTGGGCCGTGCAATTGAGGTCAAGGTCACATGACGTTATATCCGTCAGGTAGCACTTGATTAGTACTACCACTGGACCAAATATGATGTTCCTACATCAAAGGGTTTTCAAAATAT
>MJUU01017083.1:13550-36707 GCA_002080025.1 Modiolus philippinarum | reverse complement strand
CCCCCCCCCCCCTCAATAATCACAAGAACTAAACATAGCCATATATCCCCCGCCACTTCCGGAATTTTGAATCCCACATATTTGTTATAATTTTCAAAGTAAAACAGAAATGATCAGAAATAATCGAACAGGATTCATGTTTGAACTCGCTCGAAGTCATTCTTGAGCAAAGCTACTGTATGAAACAAATTAAATTGCTACAACATTTACAAGGATATTTTGTCAAGTAATATAAAGCTAAAAAGGGGCATAACTCCTATGAAAAATTTTCTACCATCTCTGAACTCGCTTGAAGAATTTGAACTTACGGCTACTATGTAAATAATATCCAAATCCAATGAGAAAAAAATGCTAAAGCTGACGGACGCGCGGACGGCCACCCGGCATTGCCATACCCCGCATCGTTTTACAGCGGAGGAAAAAAAAAAAACCGGATTTCCCGGATCTAAAATCACTTCTTTCTAGTGTCCCAAAGGCACTTTCACCATATATTCACGGCCCCTAAAATGGGGCCATCCCGATATCCCGAAGATGAAAATGGCCAATCCCGGCGTCTCGAAGATGCCCTCCCCTATACATATGGCGTCAAACTTTTAGCGAGAAACGGTACATTTTGAGTTTTTCTTCCATTTCATATAAAGAGCTACTTGAAAGCTGACAATTCTTGTGCATGGTGAAATGGTATATTAATTTACTTCATTAAATGTAATTAATCTTCTTATTATATGTTGTAAACAATTTGTGAATTTGTATGTCATTATTGCTTCAACCCGTTAGGGTTTATTTGTGCAATTGAAGTTCAGGTATATCAAACTGGTCATTACCAAAAAAAAAAAAAAAAATAGAATAAAATAAAATAAAAAAAAAGAAAAAGAAAAAAACTGAAAACTGAAATTTACTCCCCAAAATTATAATGGGGACATTCTAGTACAATATGTACTTTATCTTCAACAACTTATGTTCAGTCGTGTTTTACAATCTTTTTAGGACAAGAAGGGTTTCATTTCAATGTTCCAAAAATATAAATTTTATGCAACCATCAGATGAAGACAAATTAAAATATATTTTTCTTTTAAATTCATTAACAATAAATTAGGTTCCTCCTTGAAAAGGTCAATAGATCTGATGCCAGGGGACTCTTAATGTTTATTTCTTTTACATGATGTATAATTATTGTTTTTCTGTCATTTATGTTTATTTATAGTGGGTCTCGATGGGGTATAAGCGGGAAGCGGGATTGGCCTTTTTAAGTAAGCGGGAAACGGGATCTTGGCAAAAAAGTACACGTGAAAACGGGAAAGGATGCCCCCTTTATATATTATAACAGTACAGAAAACACCAAATGGTTCAAACATACTTATTTACAGATAAGGTCTTTAATTGCCCCCCCCCCCCCTCCTTTCATTGTAATATGCTTGATTTTTACGTATTTAGAGTGATCAGCTGATTAAGTGGTTAACATCGACCAGTTAAAACTAGAATTAATTTTTTTGACATGACATTCGTCTTCAATTTCCCATTACTGTTCGTTAGATAAAACAAGTCTATGTGTATTACCCACTAATCTGCCTTATATGGGCAAAAAGGCGGGGCTACTTGAAATTACAAAGGATGTACCACGAAACAGTTTCTACTTAAAGAATCCTTTCAGCATTTCCGCTTTTAATCGCAAAGGGCGTCGAAAAATAATTATATTATATAATTATAAAATACATTTAATGTTTTTTCCTTTATGACAATACCTCCTAACGAATTTATTTATGTATAAATACAAATCGGTGACGGAAAAACAATCCGTAATACTGACTGGTTTAAATCTAGTTTTCACCAGTTTTGTATAGATCTGTTATATTTAAACATGCAAAAAAAGAAAAGTAAAATATAAGCAGGATGTCGGTTTCAACGGAAAAATGTATGCCAGGTGAAAGGGGAACTCATTTGAAGGTAAGAATTAGCACAAAATTGAAATATTCAAAAAAATTATTTATGAATTTAAATGTTCACTTCACAGATATTTATAGATTTAAATGTTCACTTCGCAGAGATAATAAAATAATAACTTGTACAACATATTCATGTGACGGAGAAAAATCTTAGAAAAGAGAGATATAAAGTTTTTTTTTTTTAATTTTTATTTATTTTTATTTTTATTTTGCAATTTAAATGGAATATTTGTTCTCAAATTTATGAGAAAAAACATCTTGACAATGTACTATGACCATTTCGTTCTACTGATCAGGTCGATTTTGGAATATAAGAACTTATAAGTGAAATATATATTCATATAACACTACAAATACAAAAACAAATAGTTTATCAAATTGACGCCTCAGGTGCATTCACAATTGTTAATATCTTTTTAGAACTTTTTTAAATTTCGGTGCGCTTATTAAAAAATAAGAGTAAACAAATGCACTAAATATCAAAATAAGGAAATTACTGCTTTTTATTTTCTGCATATGCGCATTTCGACAACTTATGTCTCATCAGTGCAGATCAAACCAAAAAATTTGGAAGTCCATTAACCGAAAAACATGTAAAAGCTGAAAGGGAACAAATACCAAATGGATCTAAATAGAAAAGCCAAAATTCAGCTAGGGACAGAGCTATGCATGAGGGAGATACTCCTTAGTTTTTAACAAAATTTTGTTAAATTTAGATATTGCAAATTTCAATTAATTCGGTTTTCGGGTCAGCAACGAAATACTGACTACTGGGTTGGTGAATATCCTTGGGCAGCAGAGGCATCGGCCCTCTGGTAATAACAGATGTGGTACCAAAAGATGGCTAGAGGATGTGGTGATTTTATTTCAATACATCTTTAAAAGTGGTCTCTATCTGTTAGCTTGTTTTGACTGCGTATATATATGCGGTTGCGAACATTGAAAAACAATAAATTAAACATGTGCTATAACTGAAATGCGCATGACATTTCCCGTTATTGATTATTCAGTATAAACTGCCTCTGACCGGTTTGATTAATTTTGCAATAATGCTTTAACCTAACGATAACATTATTTTATTATTGTCAACGGAAATAGACATTCAAACGATTTTCCAGACCCGGAGCATGAAAAAAAGGGGGGGTGTTCAAAGAAAATAGCACTTTTAAAATGACTGATAAGTAAAACCAAAATCTCAGTTAAAAAATTCGCTTAAGGTGATTTAACTGAATTGACATGTATACACCGGCGGATCCAGCCTTCGAAAAGGGGGGGGGAATGGGGTCCTAGTCTATTTTTTGTCAGTTTTTATATGTTTTAAGTTAATTTTGCACGAAATTAAGGGGGCTCACACCTAATGTTGTTTATATCAAGGATTTCTTGAAACCTAGCATTGTAGACTTAATGAAATGGTAAAAAGAAATTTATATCGGTCCGTGTGCTTTAAACGGAGATAAAGTCATTAAAAATTTGGCGGGAAACGAATTTCTCTTAGATTTTCCCTTAATAGCAACAACAGTACTTTTTTTTGTCTTAAAGGTAGATAGTTATATCAAGAATTTAATGAAAACTTACTGGCGCGGATCTACAAAAATGTAGGCAATTTCAAAAGGGGGATAAAGAAATGAAATGAAATTTCGCCGAGGGGAGGGAGGCGCGAAAATTTTATGATATTTTTTTAGTAAACAACTAGGATATTTATTAAAAAATACATGATTGTCCAAAAAAGGGGTCCAATCCCCGGAACCCCCCCTTTGGATCTGCCAATGACTTGTCAGGTGTCTTAATTTGACCTAAAGAAGACATTCATGAAATAAAAAGTTGGGGTCAGTATGCAAAATTCGTTCAGTCATTGAACCGGAGAAAACCAGAGATTCTCCGAAATCTAAAACAAATTAGAAAATATGGTGAGTGAACCACCTTAAAACAATTCCTGGAAAAAAGGGGATTTCCAACCCCATGAACCCCTCTCTGGATCCGCCAATGATATAAAAATTTATACAAACAGGATATGTACTAACTGGCTATGAGAACGATTATCCGAGACCACAAATATCGGGGGAGGGGGGGGTAACTCTCTTATATTTTCTTAGGGGCAAGCGGCTCTTATATTTGGCAAGAGGACGAGCGGCTTGGGGTCCAAAATTTGTACCCGAATAAGTACTAGATTTTGATCGAAATCCGTACCCCAATAAATACTGCTCTAATGTATGATACCAATAAAAATACTATACTGTACAGTGTAAAATTGTATGATTAGAAAAGATAGGAGCAATTCTTAAATATGGCATATTGAATATCAAATTGGTGACTGTTGTATTAAACTGACCTAAAACTTGGTTTAGTGCATAAGACACCGGAAGGTTAATGTGTGATCAATGAATGGTATATACAAAAAATAAAATAAAATAATAATAATAGTTAAAGAAAACTTATGTATTTATATGAAATAATTTTACAATAGTCATACCGTGTACATGGTCTCGGTGCGCCCTGGCATGACATTGAAATAAAATGAATATATATAAAACATCATTATTTATAATATATGATCAGTATGTTTAATGATATTTTTGTTTTTGTTTATGATTTGTTATTATTTAATCATGTATGTTTGTATTGTCATATGTCCCATTGAGGGCCCTTGATTGGTTAATAAAGAACTTTGAACTTTGAACTATTTAATCATCTCGCAATGTTTAAACGAAATTCAAGAGACAACCAAAATTAATAGCAGATATGTTGAAAACAGACCCAAATAAATGTGAAAGTGAAAGGGGGAAAATGAGCATAAAATAGATACTGTCTAGAATTTGTCAAATAAGCACCCAAATTTTTCGCACGTCCCCGTATACCAATATATTATAAAGGAAGATATTCCCCGGGCAACTACTTTCTAACGGAAAAGACTCTAGAAAAATGTTTGCGAGATAGGTAAAAACAATTGTTATGAAAAATAAAATACCACACATTAGAGAATTAATACATATACTGACATTTTGTTTCTGAACGAATAAATGTTTGCGTAATCACAAGTCCCATTGGTGGATCGAAAGGGGGGTTCTAGGGGTTGGAACCCCCTTTTTGGATAATTATTACAAAAACAGGAAAACAGCAAACACCTACAATGGCCAGGAACTACAATCACATGCCACAATTTACAAGCAAACTGCACCAGAAAAACATAATGAAAACAAGAGACACCATAAATAACGATAGGAACTCGGGATAGCCGGACTTGGTACCGGCACCAGCAAAAGCCAGTGGTAGGGTTAAACCGGTTTATGGGTACCCAAACCTCCCCTTTCTCTATCCCGTTTCCCTATAGTATCATAAACACGCGAATAAAACCCAATACAGGTAGACTACTAACTCAATGACCACTATCTTGGAACAGAAAAAGCATAAGACAAAACGTAATTTTGAAAGAAGGGTCAACGAGTGCTTGCCGCTAAACTGCCGGCTATCTCAAGGAATCTAGTCTGCTGGTAAAATACTGTCGCACTACGGAAGAAAAATCAAACTCAAAACTTCCCGAAGGGTTTGGTAAAGAGTCTTCATGTATTTCAGCAGACATCGGCAGTATCATTGAGAGGCCAGTATATATGTAAAGTCTTCAGGTCACTGGAATCCAAAGCCAATTTAACGGATTTGTTCAGAATATCTCGTCGATATCAACTATTACGTAAAGAATGTAAGTTACGTCCTAGTTTTTCTGGATTATTAATCAGTTTTTGACATTTTTTAACAACATTTCCATAAAATCGAGGATGAGAAATGCCCTTTGTTATAAGCTGTTTCCGAGTCACGTCATATCTAGATATCAAATGTTCATATCTTCTGTAAAACTTCTTAAAAGTATTTAATAATTTATGAAATCTGTAACCTTGTTGTAAAATTTTGGATGTGAGAGTAAGGTTACGCTCATTAAAATCATCAAGGGTGGAACAAATGCGAGCGAATCGTACAAGTTGGGATATATACACCCCGTAGGATGGAGCTAGGGGAACGTCGCCGTCAAGAAAGGGGAAATTAGTAATTGTAAAATCAAAATCATCCCTTTTATCATAAACTTTAGTTTTTATTTTACCAGAGTCAATGGTGATACTTAGATCCAGAAAAGGGCAGTATTTAGAATCATTGTTTGCCTTATTTAGTTTCAGTTGTTGTGGGTAAATGGTGTCAACATAAGCCAAAAACTGGGGATTGTCAATAGTAAGGATATCGTCAATATACCTGCTATTATCATTGAAAATAGAAATAAGTTTATCACTATTTGGTACAGTTCCATTTTGTAGTTTTTTCATGAATTCCCGTTCGTAACAGAACAGAAAAAGGTCTGCAATGAGAGGTGCACAATTAGTACCCATGGGGATTCCAATGACCTGATGATAAACAATGGTGCCGAAACGAACATAAATGTTGTCTAGCAAGAGATTCAGTGCCTTAATCATATCATCACATGTCCAGGAGCAATAATTGTTGTAAGAGATATTGGAGAAGAATCCTTGCGTTTTGTTACAGCAAATAAACTGAAGACCCGAAAATTTAAAAGAATTTTAATTTATGTATTTTTTAGTGAATTTCCTGATGTTTTACTAAGAAATACCACCAAAAAATTTTCGCGCCTCGCTCCGTTCGGCGAAATTCCTTTTACTTCTAATTGGAACCCCCTTTTCAAATTGCCTGGATCCGCGCCAGAGTCCAAGCGTTTCAACTAACATGCTTAAGAAAAAGGTAGAGAGGATGGATAGGCTTAACTACATATGTACATTGTAATATATTTTAACATACAGGCATAACTACATATGCACATAACTACATAACTACATATGTACATATTTTTTTGCTTGACAACATTTTTGTTCGTTTTGGCAACATTGTTTATCAACAGGTCATTGGAATTCCCATGGGTACAAATTGTGCACCTCTCATTGCAGATCTTTTTCTTTTCTGTTACGAACGTGTCTTCATGAAAAAATTACAAAATGGGACCATACAAAACAGTGATCAACTTATTTCAATTTTCAACGATAACAGCAGGTATATTGACGATATCCTTACTATTGACAATCCCCAGTTTTTAGATTATGTCGACATCATTTACTCACAACAACTGAAACTTAATAAAGCTAATAATGATTCTAAGAATTGCCCTTTTCTGGATCTAACTATCATCGTTGACTCTGGTAAAATAGAAACTAAAATTTACGATAAAAGGGATGATTTTGATTTCAGTATTACTAATTTCCCTTTTCTTGACGGCGACGTTCCTCTAGCCCCATCCTACGGAGTTTATATTTCTCAACTGGTACGATTCGCACGCGTTTGTTCTACTCTTGACGACTTCAATGAACGTAACCTTACTATTACTTCAAAACTTTTGCAGCAAGGTTACAGATTTCATAAATTGTTAAATACATTTAAAAAGTTTTATCGAAGATATGAACATCTGACTTCTAAATATAATGTCACTCGCAAACAGCTTATTTCTAACGGCATTTCCCATCCTCGATTTTTCGGAAATGTTGTTAAAAAATGCCAGAAACTGATTAAAAATCCAGAAAAACTGGGACGTAACTTACATTCTTTACGCAATAGGGGATATCGACAGGATATTCTGCACGTGTCCGTTAAATTAGCTTTGGGATCCAGTGACCTGAGGATTTTACACACATACTGGCCTCTCACTGATACTGCCGATGTCTACTGAAATACATGACGATTCTTTACCAAACCCATTGGGAGTTTTGAATTTGATTTTCCTTCCGTAGTGCGACAGTGTTTTACCAGCGGACTAGGCTCCTTGAGCTAGCCGGCAGTTTAGCGGCGAGCACTCTTTGACCCATCTTTCAAAATTACGTTTTGTCCCCCCATTTTTCTTTTCTAGATTGTGGTCATGGAGTTAGTAGTCTACCTGTATGGGTTTTATTCGTATGTTTATTCTACGATAGGGAAACGGGACAGAGAAAGGGGAGGTTTGGGTACCCATAAACCGGTTTAACCCTACCGCTGGCTTTTGCTAGTGCCGGTACCAAGTCCGGCTGTCCCGAGTTCCTATCTTTGTTTATGTTTGTCTTTTGTATTTTTATTGTGGGTTTTTTTCTTGTGCAGTTCCTATTTACTTTCTGGCATGTGGCTATGTTATTCGGCCATTGTAGGTGTTTCCTGTTATCTTTTTTATTCCATATGTACATTGTATATATTTTAACAAAAAGTGCCTGTCCAGAGATCCCAAAAAGGGGGACGAACACAACAATTTAGGGTAAGTTGCGTAACTCGTGTGTTATTTTATGATGATTGCACTTCTCTGAAGGTTTCTGTTTACTTTAAATATTGCGGTGAACTTTCTATAATTAAATATCCTGCACTGGTTGGCTAATAGAGCCGTTACTTGCGTTCCAACCGTATATTTTATTCTAAATAAAGGATAAATTAAAAATTCAGTACTTCTACACAACACTTTGTCAAGATCTCATAAGTATTTTTCATGTCAAAATTTGGTTAAAATCTGTTCAGCGATTCTTTTGTATGCAATTCCCAAAAGGAACCCAGTGTTAAACTTGGCATCAAAGTTATAATACTGATATATAGAGTAAGATCCTCATAAGTCAATCATGTCAGTTTGCTTTATATCCACTCAGCGGATTTTTATATCCAATGTTAAAGTTCCCCACTAGTTACTTGGTTAGCACAAGTATCGTTTGGTTTCAATTAAACGGGAGGATTAAGCGGTTTTCTGATAGAAGATCTTTTATGAATTTTTTCTATTTTGGTCTAATTTTAAAGTAAATTCGTCACGAATGGGCACAACGCTTGGTCTCAAAGGTATCGTCATGTTAAATTTAGCTAAAATTTTTAAGAAAGATATTAGTACGCAATAACCATAGTGTCTAATGTTCAAATTCCCCACTGGCAGCCATGTTGGATGAATGATAGGTCTTTACTAAATATCTCATAAGTATTATTTCTGTCAAAACTGATACAAATCCATTAAGCGGTTATTATGAAAAAGTTTACAACTGACGGACGACAGACGCTTACTAATTGCAAGACCTCACCCTATCATACCCAAGTTAGGGACCGACCATTTAACTTGAAAGGGGGGGGGGGCTATGGTTTTTTTCTAAAAAAATATTTTGGATCTGATTTTTAGTGAAAAAAATATTTTTGCTGCCAAAATGATGAAAAAAAATTTACTGAAGGTGGCTTTCTGCCCAAAAAAATAATGTTAATTTTGAAAAAAAAATATTTTGTTGATACACGTGTAAAAAATGAATAAAGTTTTTCGCGCGAAGCGCGAAAAAAATTTTCTGTCCAGAAAAAAAACCATAACCCCCCCTTCAGGTTAAATGGTCGGTCCCTTAGCTATTTATAAACGTGGATGTTAAAGGAATAAAGTAATTTTGGAGTTTATCGGTTTGTAAACGCGACCGACTCACTCACAAACTGAATAAACGAAAGACTTTATGTAAAGTTTGTAAGTGAAAAGCCTCGTTTACACATCCATAACACCCTCCAATTTTTTTTATTTCTTATATTAATTCAATTTTCTTTTACTGAATTTGATGTCACCATATACTACACTATTTTCTCTCGGAGCGTATCAATGAGCAAGACGCGTTTATCGAGAAATAACTTCTTTGTTTCTCATGCCGTTGACCAATGAAACAAGATGTGTTTGTGAAACACTAGTCCCCCGGTAGAAACCATGTCTACAATACAAACTTGCTAAAATTGCAATCACTAGAAATTAAGGTAAAGTAGACAATTGTACTAAGCTCCATAAGAACTATTCACATGAAAAATATCAAGCCTCTTACAATCGTTATTAACGAGCTAAAAGCAAAATCTAGATTTTGACCTTTTGACCTCTGTGACCTTGACCTTAATGAAATTTGCATAATGTTGTTCAGCTTTATATGATCAATATACAGGCCAAATATGAAGGTCCTATCACATCTGGTTGAAAAGATATAAACAATTTTAAAAGTTTTCAAATTTGCACTCAGTGACCTTGACCTTTGACCTTGACTGATTCTTTTTATGGATTTGTGCTAATCTTCATTAGATCTATTCACATATCAAATCACAAGCCTCTAGCAATTGAAATTAACCAGCTATAGCAATTCCATATTTTGACCTTGTGACCACTGACCTTGACCTTTGACCTGACATTATTAAAATTTGCATAATGCTGTTCAGCTTCATATGACCAATATACAGTCCAAATATGAAGGTTCTATCATATCTGGTTGAAAAGATATAGGCAATGTTAAAGTTTTTGTTGAAGTTTTCAAATTTGCACTCAGTGACCTTGACCTTTGACCTGACCTTAGTGAAATTTGCATAATTGTGTTCAACTTCACATGAACAATATACAGGCCATATATGAAGGTCCTATCACATCTGGTTGAAAAGATAAAGGCAATGTTAAAGTTTTTGTTGAAGTTTTCAAATTTGCACTCAATGACCTTGACCTTTTACCTGGCAAAATTTTTATTTGGTATATTTGTATTCAACTTTATTAGATCTATTCACATATATAATATCAAGCCTCTATCAATTGTAATTAACGAGCTATAGCAAAATCTAGATTTTGACCTTTTGACCTCTGTGACCTTGACCTTTGACCTGACCTTATAGAAATTTGCATAATTGTGTTCAACTTCACATGATCAATACACATACCAAATATGAAACTTCTATCACAATTGGTTTAAAAGTTATGAGCCAGGTTAAAGTTGCGGACATACATACATACATACATACATACAGACAGACAGACAGACAGGGCAAAAACAGTATGCCCCCGATCTAAAGATCCGGGGGGCATAAAAATCAATTGGAATTATACACAGGTATTAAAACTCTTTCCCCGTCACTGCATTGGGACCATGACATATACCTAATCACAGAAAAGTAAGTTGAAATATTAACAAACTTTGTATATAACTTTATTGAAAAACTATTTAACCCATTAGAGTTATAGCAAAGACATAGTTTGAATAAACATACCGTATGTTATTACCAACACTTATATAGGAAGTGACCCCGTAAAATGATTGCTTATTTTGCCCAGCTAAACAATAATTAATATCACTAAATCTAGACAAAAATTATGAAGTAACATTATATCGCTATTGTTTTGAAACATAAATTGTCGTTTTAGGAATCATTTTCAAAATTAGCAGAGCAGTACACGACGACTACTGGTTCTTATACAGCCTGGAAGACAAATATTAACTTGAACTCACCAGATCCGAGCTTTCCATTGACAGATGACGATGAACACATCCACGATTACTACAACGCATTGCAGTACACTCTGTATGAGAATAGTCTCCCCGAAACTATTGACAGATCGAGCACACCTAGAGATCACAACCCTGATACCGGAGTTACAATCGTTGTTTTATCATCACCTGTTGAATGTCTTGCGATATTGCTAGAAGGTGGTAAACAATGTCCGGGTGATATGCTTCTTGTCATGTCTCCAACATGGCTTGTGAAAGAAAAATCTGACAGAGGTGAAGGTCTTCATTCACTGTTTGTTAAAAAGGCAATTGTTTTTGAAAGAGGTGGGTCATCTTTCATTGATGTGTTCGCTGTGCCTAGGAAATGTACCTATTTTATTAATTTCCTCACGAATGCGTGCACCGATGGTCAGCGGGAAGACGGAGAGCCCATTGAAATCGAACTTGACTGTCCAATGTCGAGCTCCCTAGATTTGTGCAAACGCACTGATGACAAACTACTAACCCGAATTTACATGGCGGAGGCAGGAATTCATTATCCAGAAACTCTTGCATTAGCCTACAAACCACCATACGAATACAAGGTTCCAAATGACATGGAAATCAAGGTTTTGAGTCTTGAAACAAAAAATGAAGTTGATGATCAAATAGAAAAGGAATTGAAAGCATTTCTAAATTCCCCAAGTATTAAAGCAGTCAAAAAGGTAATTAAGTTTACGGGTTTTAGAAATATTAATGAGGGTGGACAAAGGGGTCATTTTCTCTTCGATAACGAGACGACAGATTCTGAGTAGATTTTTTTGCGTTTTTTTTTAAGAAAAAGGAAAAAATTACCCTGAGGTCTACAAAAAAAAATAAAATAAAAACATTATTTACCCCTCTACCATAATTGAAGTCATGAATAAGTTTGGCTAAATGTATTTGATTTTTGTGTAATAAAAACCCTGTCGGACATAATCATAACTCGAAAGTTCTGTATTGTTGCTGGTCTGGGATGATTGTCACATAAGAAAAAAGATACATGACATATAGAATTTCTATAAAATGAAACCATCTGTTTCACTGTTAATACCAACCATTTTCATCAGATTCATCTGCGGATCAAGCTTCCAAAAAAGGACGGGTTAAAATGAGTTCCAAACAAAAAGGGGGAAGGTTTGAGGCTACTTTTTCCCATTTTTAGCTCAATTTTGATTAAATTCTGCAAGATATTTCAAAAAATCTCGAGGAAAGAAATTGATTGTAATTCCTGGATCTGCAAGTGGAAATTTTTACCAACAAAATAACGAGATACATGCGCATGTGAGCTATTAAAAGGAATGAATTAAAAATCTAAAATATAACATCAAGTTACAAACAACGGCAGTAGAATACCGAAGGAACAAAGGAGTCTTACAAAAATCGAAGTCCAAAGACATGGCAAAAATGAGAACACAGAAAACAATGACGCACAAAAAATACATAGCAAAATAAAAGAGTAGAAACAATAGAAAGGTCGTCAAAATTTTTACTAGCATTTCAGTATAAAAATTAAATGTCGATGTCATAAAAGGGGGTTATATAAAGAACTATCATTTCTTTTATCCTTGCAACGACAAACTCATTCTATTACGTTTATTATTTTGATATAGATAATTTATTAATTTTAGGTGGTAGTCAAGCCATCCGGTATATTTTGGCATGGAAGCCGCTGTGTGACTTACCATAACACCAATGATTTCTCAAGTATTTTCAACGCAGCTCTCAATTTACTTTCTATTCTGGAGGTAGGAAACACAGTCTTAATAGAAGCCTTTTATAATCCAATGAGCGCTACAAACAAAAATCTTGGTAAGAACGGTGTTTAAATTAAGACGCATATGCAATGAAGGGATATGGAGTAAACGCACATGAGACAAAGTCTCTACAAAAACATGGTTAAACACAGCAATGGAACAACGGTTTTGTTGTTGCTCTTCATCTTGAAGTCACCATGAGGCCTTCAACAACGAGCTTTGCTAATACCTCAAAGTAAGTTCAAGACAGCTCCTAGCACCGGTTTGAGTGGAATTCATTGCTACATGCGAGCAACGCTACATTCATTACTTTGTTCCCATGTCTTTATAGTTAACAACACACTCCGGGGAGTTTTGTTTATCAGGATGAAGTTTAGATTTTCGAAGGTTAAGAATATTTGTATGAACTAAATTTAGTCGCTTATTCCATGCATCCTCATTGTTGGATCCCGTTGGATGGGGGTTGTAATCCTCTGTTCTGAAAACATTTTCTTCAGAGTTTACACAAAAAAGATATGCCAGGGCGAGTTGTTGCCATCAGTTTGCTTCGATCCTTTTTCTGCTGAATGAATTTGGACCTATGTTAGCGTGAATTAATCATGAGGTGCTGACAAAGTTTTGTTAATTTGGTGCCAATTCGTCGTCTTACATGGCTGTCAGCTAAGATCTTATTTTAACGTTGGGCTCTAACTGAAATGAATATTTATAATGAAGTAATGGCCGCGGTATATCTTAATACTACAAAGTAGCGAATGGCTGATTAGCGCCGATGCTCTTCAGTACATAATTGTGTGTCGTCTGTACCACTGAATACTTAAACCGGAAGAGAGTGCTGCTGTTGAATCTCGGGAAAACCTGGGTTATGGTCTAGCTAAAGATCTTCATCTGGAGAACCACTGAATGGATTTAAACGGAACTTTCTATGAATGTTGATTGTAGCCTGTGATAGAATTTCAGGTGCGGATTTAGGAGTTTTGCGTGACGGATGTTGCCCCAAAAAACGGAAAAGTAGAAATTTTCGGGGTAAAGTGGGGGTTTTACTCAATATTTTTTTCTTTAAAATTCGCGCTTTGCTACCTTCGGTGATTTTTTATCATATGCGTCCCATAATTTCATTTCCTGAATTCGTCCCTAAATTTGAAGTCATTGTAACCGTTTCTTCTTGTCTTTTCAGGTTCACATTTCTGTTGAAATACACACTTTTATTTGAATATAAATGCATGGTCTTCCTTTTAAAACAATATAACAATTAAGAGTTCTACAAAAACTTTAAATATTGCGATTATTCAAACTACTAGTATACCTTATCTTTCTGAATGCATTTTTCAGAGAATTGTTCATTCAGACTTCGAGCAATGGCTTGCAGGAGATTTGATGATACATCAGTTACTACTCAAATAGTGTGTGGGATTGGTCTTAAAGATTTACCAATCAACGGCGACAACACAATTCCACAGTCATTTGAAACTACTATGAAATTGTGGGGAATAAATGACCTCGAGTTAGAAGAACTGAGAGGCAAAATTGTTAAAGGTTCCCAGAGACTTCTAGATCGCATTACTGAAAGTGAAAAACAGTTGTCGGATGATTTTAAGGGAGGAGTTGGAGCACAAACAGACCTAATTGGTAAGTCGCATGCGGCTTACAGGAGTATACTGTGATTACTTTATGTTGTTGCAGTAGATTCTGATTACTTTATGTTGTTGTAGTAGATTGTGATTACTTGATGTTGCAGGAGTAGACTGTGATTAATTTATGTTACAGGAGTAGACTGTGATTTCTTTATATGTTGTTGTAGATTTTGTTAACTTGATGTTGCAGGAGTAGGCTGTGGTTACTTTATGGTGCAGGAGTAAAATTATCATTATTTCATATTCTGCCATAGAATGTGTTTACTTTATGTTGCAGGAGTACAATGATGATTACTTTATGTTACAGGGGTAGACTGTGATACTTTATGTTGCAGGAGTAGAATTATGATTACTTTATGTTACAGGGGTAGACTGTGATTACTTTATGTTGTTGTAGTAGATTGTGATAACTTGATGTTCCATGAGTAGGCTATGACTTCTTTATGCTAGAGGGGTATACTGTGTTTACTTTATGTAACAGGATTAGACTTTGATTACTTTATGTTACAGGAGTAAACTGTGATTACTTTATGTTGCAGGAGAAAAATTCTGATAACGTCATATAGAATTTGATTACTTTAAGTTGCAGGAGTACAATGACGATTACTTTATGTTACAGGGGTAGACTGTGATTAATTTATGTTTCTGTAGTAGATTGTGATAACTTGATGTTGCATTAGTAGGCTTTGACTACTTTATGTTAGAGGGGAGGGGTAGACTTTATTTTGCAGGAGTATCATGATTACTTTATGTAACAAAAGTGCCCTGTGATTACTTTATGTTGCAGGAGTATAATAATGATAACTTCATGTTACGATATAAACTGTGATTACTTATGTTGAAGGAGATAATGATGATTACTTTATGTAACATAAGTACCATGTGATTACTTTATGTTGCAGGAGTATAATTATGATAACTTCATGTAACGCTGTAGCCTTTAATTACTTTATGTTGAGGGATACAATAATTATAGTATAACTAATCCACCATCGTGAATATCAATAAAAATGTCACTTTGAACTTTTTTCCGCAACAAGTTTTATCCAATGCATTGATCGACACGAGTGACTTTTTTATTGATATGCATGATGGTCGATTAGTTATGCTTTTTATTATATAGATTTAAAACTCAAAACCGAGATTATAGATGTGAATTATTTTTTTTTATTTCAATACGCCAGTTGTTTACATGATAACGACATTGAAGAGATATTGTGACGTCACTTCATTAAGACGTCATCCGGTGACTAGAAATCCTCTATTTTCACCGGTGACAATATGACATTTATTTCAATGAGAAAACTCGATAAATCACCGCTATCTATATAATAATGATGACTTTATGAAACAGGTGTAGACTGTGATTTCTTTATTTTGTAGGAGAAGACTTATGATTACTTTATGTTACAGGGGCAGAATGTGATTATTTTATGTTGCAGGAGTATAATGATGATTACTTTATGTTACATGGGTAGACCGTGATTACTGTATGTTGCAGGAGAAGAATTTTAATTGATTTATGTTGCACGGGTATACTGTAATTACTTTACTCGTGTTTCAGAAGTAAAGTTATGAGTACTTAATGGTACAGGTGAAGACTGTGATTACTCAGAGTTTCAGAAGTGGAGTTATGAGTTCTTTGTGGTACAGGGGAAGACTGTGTCTACTTTATGTTGTTGTAGTAAATTGTGATTACTTGATGTTGCAGGAGTAGACTGTGACTACATTATGTAACAGGAGTAAATTGTGATGACTTTTATGTTGTTGTAGTAGATTCTAATAACTTTATGTTGTGGTAGATTGTGATAACTTTATGTTGTGGTAGATTGTGATTACTTTATGTTATAGTATATTGTGATTACTTTATGTTATAGTATATTGTGATTACTTTATGTTGTGATAGATTGTGATTACTTTATGCTGTGGTAGATTGCGATTACTTTATGTTGTGGTAGATTGTGGTTACTTTATGTTGTGGTAGAATGTGATTACTTGATGTTGTGGTAGATTGTGATTACTTTATACTGCAGGAATTGACTATGTGATAGGAGAGGTAAATGGAAAACACGAACCTGTTGGTATAGAAGTGAACAGTCATGATTGTACGATAAGCTGTCACATGTTCGAGTTTATGAATCCTGAAAGACAGGGTGTAGCTGTAAAGCCGTTTGTAGAAACCATGATAAGGAGGTCACAATTGTTTGCTATGCAAGGGAGGTCTGTGTTGGTTATAGGAGCTGGTGGATACAGTAAACGATTTATCTGGGATTCCTATAAGTCATTCGGAATACAGGTATGTTAAACAAGAATCAGCGCAATAGAGACTTCTCTGCAATTTAAATTCTTTCGACAACTGCGGAGGTATGTGCTTGCATAAGTACCTCTTCAAAGACGTTTCAGCTATCTTTGTTTCATTTACAAAAATAATTATAACCAAATAATGTAAACCGGGAAATTTTCGCGACAGTTTTATTTTCGCGATTTTCGCGTTTGGAATGAAAGCGCGAAAATAAAACGGCGCGAATATACTTGTCTATTATTGAAATCAATGGTCAACAATTTGGCAGCGCGAATTCAAAACTGCGCGAACTAAAATCCTGTCAATCTACCGCGAAATAAAGACGGCGCGAAAATTTCCCGGCTTACAGTATTCGACACTGATAAGTCAGAGAGAGAAGGACCAAACACAAAGAGCTTCTTAGAAAAACTTATTTCAAACTAAGCTTCTGTTCAATGAAGATTTTATTAATTTTACTACATGCTGTAACAATCTTTTATGATACACATAGACGTCACGTATTAGGGGAATAGTTAGTTACCTTCAGAGCTTTGATATTTTTTTCCAAACAAAAAATGTTTTCTGTGTTTTTGGGAAAGTACAATATCAGTTTTTACACATTTTTTGTTTTTATGGACTTCCAAATGTTTTGATTTTGTCTGCACTGAAGAGACATAAGTTGTCTGCAGAACCTAAAATAGAAACCTGGGATTCTTATTGCCTAATCATGGGTCCTTTTTGTCTCGCCTGCGACGAAAGTCGCTGAAGGCGAGACATAGGTATAGCAATCCGGCGACGGCGACGGCGACGGCGGCGGCGGCGTAAACTTTTTTCTAAAACCTTCATAACTTTTCAAGGATAATACGTACGAACATCATCTTTGGTCCACAGCACCACCAAGTGATGACCTTTCCAGCAGCATATATTTTAGATGACCTTGACCTTGTTTTCATGGTTCAATAAGCACATAAACATTGCGACATAGTTTCANACACATTTTTTGTTTTTATGGACTTCCAAATGTTTTGATTTTGTCTGCACTGAAGAGACATAAGTTGTCTGCAGAACCTAAAATAGAAACCTGGGATTCTTATTGCCTAATCATGGGTCCTTTTTTAAAATGTAAGCAAGAATTAATTTTCTAACGAACAAGTCAGTGGAAAGGAAAAGTGCACTTCAAATAAAAAAGATATAAAAAAAAATAACAAACGACAAACAAAATAATTAATAGAAAAATATGTGAGAAAACGTTGCATTGTCCAGGCGAACTTGGAAACTGTTCCACAAAGAAAATGAATGTAAGAACTCTCACCACTTCTTAGAGCATTTAGAGAAATCCTCAAATTGCTGAACCTCATGGAATTTTAAAACATCAAAGAGTGCTGAACATCATTTTTTGTCAGTCGGTATCACGGCACGACTTCACAAAGCTGTAGTCGAAAAAAAGGGGACAGTATCACAGTTCTGTGGGGGAAAGCACATTATTGTAAATCTAACAATAATTCTTAGGGGATTTTGAAAGATTTCCATGGTATAAAAATATATCAAATTATTGTTTCAACTTTGCTAGTACCAAGTCTACTGTAGAGGAGCGGACTTCTCATTTCTCATGTCCCCTTTCTCCTGCCCACTTTCTCCCGGTTTCCCTTTACCCTGTCCGCCGCCTTACTATAAGGCAACTGTTCAGTAATTTCCTCATTATAATATTTATACAATTTCGAGAACCATGTCCTGGTGGCGCGCCTATAGACTATAACTGTGCTATTTGTGAACAAGCTGCATTTTTGAAGGACAAAGATGAGGAAATTTCAGTACATGTTGTTGTAAACTTAAAGCATTTTACAATGATTGTAACTGCATGTATTTAAGTCATTTGTTTTCTGTCAATAAATCAAATCAAATCAATTGAACATGCATGGAGTGATACAACATGCGATTCGTGATCCAGGCACATTAATAACAACATACAAGAAATTATATATAAGTCATATCATTCATAAATGAAACTTAAACCTTTTGCTAGGGACATTGTTGTACGTTTGAATATTGATTCATTTTTGTCAGTAACAGATTAATTTTTGTTTTTGTTAACAGGTTATCTTGGTAGACCCAGACGATTCCAGCTACGCATCATCAAATTCGTCTACTTTTATAAGGTACGATTTCTTAAACCACACGAAAGATCAAGAGCATGCAGTTGAAATCATAGAACTTCTTAAAGAAAAATCAATAACCGTTGATGGGTGCGTTACTTTCTGGGAGGATTGTGGTCCTTTAGCAGCTGTCATTTGTGATATGTTATATTTGCATGGGCCTGGTCAGAGTGGAGCTAAAGTCGCAAAAATGAAAAGCTTGACCCACAGCGTACTAAGATCAAGAAGAGGTGAAATCCCACATTTCCCTAGAACCTTCATGTATACATCCAAATGCTACCAAATAAAGGGTGAACTCGATATAGAAAATGCCGTAAACCATGTCGGACTACCAGCAGTGTTAAAACTGGAGTATGGTTCAAGCGCTGTAGGGGTCAAACCCGTCAAAGATCTAATCGAATGCAAAAATATTATTCAGTTAATTAAATCAAATTTGCAATTGGAAAGTGACCATCCCGGGATCGGACTCGGACACGGAAACGATTTAATGTTGATGGAGTATATTGACGGGACAGAACACGATATCGATGTTATTATTTTTCAAAGAAAGTTAATTGCCGCTTTTGTGTCTGACAATGGACCTACAAGAAAAGGCAGATTTACAGAAACAACAGCATCGATGCCAACTTGCCTTCCATCGGACAGAGAAAACCAACTAATTACAGCGGCATACCAGTGTTGTACAGAGATTGGACTTGTAGACGGCGTCTTTAATGTTGAGATGAAAATGACCGATACTGGACCCAAATTACTGGAGATAAATGCAAGAATGGGTGGGTTTTACTTAAGAGACTGGATTTTGGCCCTTTACGGAATAGACCTTCTGATGTATTCCTTCATGTGTTGCTTAGGTATCCGACCAATTATTTCAAAACCAAAACCGAATTTCCACTTGGTTGGTACAATGTGCGTACCCTCTGCACACGGAGAACAACTACGGGATATCCAGAAACTCATGTCTTTAAACAACATGATACAAAGTGGGTTAGTTCGATACAATCAAATCGAGGCAACCCTAGAGGATTGTGGGAGTTCAGATGAAGAAGAACCGTTTTGTCAAATTGCTGTTTCTGATCCTGACAAAAAGCACGTCAAACAGAAACTGTTGAATGTGAGTGCAGTGTTGGGTTTAAATACAGAAGAATATGATCTTAACTATTTATTGAAAGACTTTGAAGAATGACACAAGTTAGTACCCGCCTCGCCAACTTAGATAGATATAGCGTGATTTATAAACGGGGCCAGTAATATCTATTTTTTCTTCAGTGTGAAACTTGTGCCATGAATTCTATCCTTTGCCAGTTGATCATTCGCCAGTTTTTGAAATTTTTGTTATTTTTTTTTAAAAACATATGAACAAATTTAGGTTCATGTTTTATGTCTCGAGAAGTTGAGATTGTAGCTTTGTTCAGAAGGTGGAGTGAAGTAAATAAAACATGCATTTAAAAAATAGAATGCTGAAGTTAAAGCTTGAAACTTTTGGCTTCTATAGGAAAAAAATGGGTGCAGTAGAATGCTAGAAAAAATTGCATTTCTTTTAATGAAGTATAAGTAAGATACGGTTTACAATAAATTTAAGAAATTAATGGAAAACATGCACATGGGAACTGGAAAGAAATTTGATCATAATAAAACTTTATTTATTTTCTTTAATTCACCCTCAAATATAGCATTGTTACATTATAAGAAAATGTATTCAAACCCATATCATTTTTGTTTTGATGATTTATGCATGTATTTCATGCAATTAGTATACTGCATAAAATGTCAAAACTAGTAATATTGTAAACATTAGTTGATGAAAAAAATAACTGAAAAAAAATAAAGATGTAAATTTTATTACGTTTTTTTCTCACCAAAGGTACTTAACATTTAAAATAATGAACGTTATCCTTTTGTGTATAAATTATGTTCGAATGATAGCATGTACCAAGCATATAATTTTTATATTCTGTTCATTTATTTATAAAGTTTGATGTGTTTTTTGTTTGTTTTTGATTTCTTGATATACATAAGACTGATAACAAAAATAAATAAATAAATAAATAAATAAATAAATGAAAATGATTAGGTAGAAAATGAATGAATGACTAAATAAATTAATAATGCATTTAATAAATGGTGTAAAATAAATATAGATAAAAGGATTCCTTGCTTTAATGCAGGATTTTGAATTCCAAACCCCAAGTCTTGTACGGATAGGTTACCAAATACTACCGTTACACCGAAATGTATTTCGCTTTTTGTTTTGTTTTGATTTGTGTATTGTAAAATATTCATGTAGTGAAAAATTTTGCAAAATGAAAATTGTAAAAGTGTTATAGGCAAAATACTTAATATTATTTGAAATAAGTTTTATAGTGATTAGAACTACTTTATATTTTTATATTTTCATATCTTCAGTTTTATAGTAAGAAGTGTAAAGGGTGGTCACTCCTCAGTTTGTTTTTAAATTTTGAACTCTCTTATTTTATACAACATGATGCATTATAAAATTTTGCACATTGACCCTACTTTTCTTCTCAAAATAGGATTGCATACATATTTAATATATTAAACTATTGACAAAATTTGATGAAATGCCTAATATCCTTTTCTTTCATTGCATTTGAAAGGGTTATTGCCTTAATTAATGCAAAGTGAATGGAAATCTAGAAGAACATAGGTTTCCCAACCCCTAAAAGAAAAATCAAAGCTCCGATGAAGCTGAAACTTGAAAGCCCTGAAAATCTACTTCGTAGTCATCCAAACAATTGCTGCATAGAAAATAAGGAAGTATTATGTTTAATTGGCCTTAAAAAAGGGAGAAGAAAGTACAATTTATTGGCTTTCGAGTTAAAAATAATTCGGACGCAGGTGTCTCAAAAACTAGCATACTGGTCTATCAATATTTTTGCTTAAAATGATATATGATCGATGTTCTAATAAATACAGTTTTTATAGTCTTGATATAATATATATACTTGAAGAGTGACCATCCTAAATTGTCATTTAATAATATTTTTATTGCATCTTATACGCCATCGTTTTGTATTGGCTATTGCTAGGGACGTGTTCAATATTTGTAGGATATTCTAATTTTTTTTATTTATTGATAAGCTTTTTAGTATTTATTTATATAAATAAATTAATGCTAATCATTTTTGTAGCTTTTTTATAGCTAGCACCGAGAGGAAAAGATTTACCCGATTCGTCAATCCCTTTCTCTAACTGCTGTTGAAATGTGATAATTGAGTTCCCAGAATCAGATCACAATAAAATTTATGCACTTTTCACATGAGAAAAAACCTTTTAAGGGTCACAACCCCATGGTAAGGTACCAGTTCTACAAGAGACAGTCTAGAGGAGAAGTAGGGCCATTTTGCCATTAATTTTTTTCCTTTCGTGGGTTATTTTTCAAAATATGCTCAAATGTTGTCGAAAATAATGTTAGGTGGTCCCTGATACGGTTACTTTCTAGCAATAAAAATGATATACTAAGTATATACGCCTTACTTGTATCTTTCCTAACATATATAAGCAGTCGAACATGGCTGTAAATAGCCTAAATGTATCTATTTTCAAAAGTGTTTTGGAAGATGGCACCATTTGAAGGACACTAAGAACCAAAACAAATTTTTTGTTACTAGTTGATAAACATTTGCCCCCTTAATGGCAGTTAGTTTCGTTTGGTTCTGGAGGTGCTTTGTAACAAAAACTTACAAAAATTGTCTAAATCTGTCAAAAGTGCATTTAAGTGGCAAATAAAGTAAGTGAGAACCGAACCGTCAATCCAAAACGAACAATCCAAGGACAATGGCAACATCGAAAAAAAAAACAAAGAAAGAGAGACACAGCACGAGTACGGCACAGAAAAGAAAAAAGAAGTCACACACACACAAAGATGAACAACACGAACCCAATAAAAACCATGGGTGAGATCAAGTGCATCGGTAGAGTAAGCATCTCCTGCTTCTTATAAGACACTCGCCGTGTTGAACATGTCAAATCCGGTAGTAAAGTCAAATCCGTAAGAGAAAACAACAATTAAGCTTTTAAAAGGAAAGATCTGTTATCATCTGGGAAACAGATATCCAATAGCGGTCCACAAGATGGTGATGTCGACCGTAAAACTTCT